>JABVXU010000631.1:0-29983 GCA_013365365.1 Cruorifilaria tuberocauda
TTTTCTACAAAAGTTGCAAAATTTAATCGAATTATGAGAGCATTTGGTCGTGATTTCCGTTTCATATGCAACTTGATTATCCCGGATTGGAAATTAACAGGTTCTAAAGAAGACTTATTGAAATTATTAGACGATAATCAATTTCAAAAATTGGGAAAGGTATATAGATCCTATATAACTTCATCTTAACAATCACTTAGGAAAAATAAAAATAATTATCGATTCGAATATAAACAAGTTACTTATCCTTATATAAATTAAATTGCTGATAAGCGAAAGCTCTATCAACAATAAATCAGATATTTGGTAAAAATTTTTTTGGATCATTTTCACGTTTAAAATAACAACATAAACTTTATATGTAACCATAATAAATTTATCAACTTATCTTATTTTCACATAAAGTAACATAAATTTTAGACGTAATCATAATGAGTTTGTCAGTCTCATGTAAAAATTTTCACGTATAAATAAAACTTTACATATAACCATAATAAGATTACTAGTTTACCTTACTTTTACGTAGACTAACATAAAATTTATACGTAACCTAATGATCTAATTAACTAACCTAATTATAAACTTATCTTACCTTCACGTAGGAAATAACATAGTAATTATAATGATAATAATTAATTATCATAATCATAATAATTAATTTTTTTTATTTTACAATCAAATTATCAAGCAAACATTTTAATTTATACATTATTTTATTTGTTTATTAATTAAAACATAATCACATATATTTTATTGATTAATTTATGTGAACTTAATTTAAAAATTTCAAATCCCTAAACATCCTCCTATTTCTCGTTCTAACATCCCGAGAGGAAATCAAAGTCTCAGATGAACGACACGAACATACACACACACACACACACACACACACACATCCAAAATCAACTCTTCCCTTTCAATCTATCTTTTTGTTTACATTTCTCTCTCTCTCTCTCTTCCTCCTCTTTTATTATTATATATTTCTGCATTAATTTAAAATTGATGTTTTTAAATTTCCAATTTTCCTTCCTCTCCCTCTCCCTCTCTCTCTCTCTCTCTCTCTCTCTATTGTTATATTGTCCAGTAAAGGGATTGTGAAGTGGTTTGTTGTCAACCATCAAAATGAATGAATGAATGTTGACATTACGAAAGAAAGCCTACGCAAGCGGAAAAGTCCATATGAATGAGAGAGAGATGAGAGTGCAAGAGTGAATGGAAGGAAAACAAGCCTCTATCAAAGTGAAGTGAAGTGAAGCGTGTTGTAGTATGCCACGATGACGGGATGGACTGCGGAGCGGAAGTTGTCGTGGAATGATGCATAGGGATGTATGGGTGTGTACCAGTGTGTGTACAGACAATTTCAAGCAGGACACCCCTTCCCTTCCCTTCCTCCCTCTCTCTTCTCTTTCCCTCCCACATATATAGAGACTTCAATTTCCTCCCTCTCTCTCTCTCTCTCTCTCTCTTTCTTTAGTAATCTACACGGAAGTGTCTGTCTCTATGTATATGTGTCTATTGTTATTCAATCATTAACACATTTCGTCTAAAATGCTTATTAAATGTGTGTATGTATGTGTGTATGTGTGTATGTATGTGTCTGTATGTGTGTATTGTATGTGGCTGTATGTGTATGTGTCCTGTCTGTATACATTAATCGTTATGTACATTTATATTTATGTATGTATGTATGTGTGTATGTGCACATGTACATATGTATATGTGTCCGATATGGAGGAATCTTCGTACCAGACAGACACACACACACATACACACACACACACACATACACACATACATATATACACGCACATAGACATACCTCTCCTGATATACGTTGATTTCCACCTACTTCAATATACATATATATTCTCATTGACATTATTTCTATCGATTGATTTTGATCTTTTTGTTGGAAGAAATCAATTTTTCCGGAATCGGAATTGAAATTTCCGTTCGATAATTACATCTGTTCCGTTTCCGGTTTTCTTTTTGTTTTTATCATGATTAATAGTGAATTTTTCAATGTAATACTTCTTCTTTCATGTTTAGTTGAATTTTAATTTTATATTTCTCGGTTTAGTTTCATTTTTTTCTTATTTTCATTTAATTAATTAATTAATTAAATTAAACTTTTCTTTTAATTGTACAAATATAATAGTGAGAAAGTGGTTTTATTTATTTATTTATTTAACATTTTAGAAGATTTAGATTTGAATTTTAGACTATAATATCATTTTCCAAACATATTCATCATTAGCTTTAATATCCTGATTTTAATAATAACATGAATAGTTTATAAGAGGGAAAATTTCTCGAATATCAAGTATTTTTCGGAATACTTCTCAGGTATTCAGTATTTTCTAGGAGATTTCCCGAATATTGAGTATTTTCCGGAATATTTCCCGGATATCGAATATTTTATTATGAAGAAATTGTAGACAGATCAATTTAATTTACTTATCTTTATTTTCATTTCTATCAACCTGATAAAACTTATTATCATCAAATAGATTGATAATTCGCTTATTTTTCCATCTTTGCAACGCGACAAATCACAATGATATTGTCACTAACATCTCTCTCTTTTCCTCACTCTCTCTTTCTCTTCCTCCCTTTCTCTCTTTCTCTCTCTCTCCCTCTCTCTCTCTCTCTCTCTCTCCCCTATTACTTCCTTTATTTGTGAAACGTTGAAATTTTATTTCAATTTCCTCAATGAAGTATTAGTGCTTTTTTTCCCTCTGTCGTTAATAGAGGGAGAATTTTGTTGAACAATTTTGAATTCATTCAAAATTTCCATTTCCGAGTTGATATGTATGTTTTGTTGCCAGTTGTGATTCCAATTTTTTATTCCTAACAAATAAACGATCATCGAGAAATTGTTGGAAAGAAATTTGAATTGAAATTATCGATTATTATAATTGTAATCAGAAATTGCTATATATTATTGAAACTTCTCACCAAGCTTATTTATTAATTTGTACATTTTCATTTTCCTTATAGTATATTAATTATACATTTTCCTAATATAGCTAATATTTCACAAAGAATGTAGAAAGCATTTAGGATAATGAAATATAATAAAAAAATTGTAATTTTGGGTTCTTATATTTCCTATATAAACAGTTAAGTTACTTTCGAGCTAATGAAAAGTACCTTTCGTTTTAATATTACTTTCCTGTTTTCTGGTTTATAATAGATTATTTGACGGATTATTTGACATTTCTCTTTACTGGTCTCTTTCTCTTTTTTAACTGTTAAACTTGAATATTTTTCTTATCTTCCATCTTTTTTTTTTTTTGTTCTCTTCGTCGATTCAATTTATCGAATTGAAATTATAAGTGTTGAAGTGAACTTTCTTTTTTTTTAAAGTTAAAAAGTTTTTTATGTTTTTTTTTTGCTAAGGAATCATTTTTTCTTCAATTACTTTGAATTATTCAATTCAATTATTAATTTTTCTCATCGCAATCACAATGATTGTTATGTTTTTGAGGTAAATGTTATTGATAAGGATAACTATGGAAGTTATTAAAGTATTGGATTTTCTTCTAAAGGTAAAGAAAATTACAGTCCTTTTTGAAAACATCTGTTGTAATTTTATCTTCAGATAATTTAAATCGAGATAATATATTATTAGTGAAAGTGAAGACTGATGTTTTTTTGATTTTAGAAACTGATCAAATCTTTTGATCAGTTTCAAAAATATCAAAAATCTTTGCATTTTGCTTTTTTTTCCTTAGATAAATATTCTTAAAAAGTAATTTTGAAGAAATGAAGTAAAAATGTTATTACTGGTAATAATGTTAAGTGCATTGAAAATTATGAAAAGAATAGAAAGAAATACCAGAAATAAAACAAAGGTCAGTTAAAGGACATTTATTGGTTAACTTAATGATATGAAAGATCGCTCTCGTCAATAATTTTGATCGTTCAATTAATTGATGATGTAATTAGGATGAACAGTTAAACTGGCTTTGATATGTTCAGATGATTTTACATCACATCAAGCAAATTTAGGTATTGTCTTTTACTTGTTTACCTGTTTTATTAAAAACTTTCAAATATCACAATTATTCGGTAGAAGTTTTTGTTTATATAAATTACTTTTAAAATATAGCTTGATGTATGGTGATTTTTTTCTCTTACCTTCATGTACACTACTTTCATAAATTCACGTGCCGTTCACATTTTTAATTTTGAGTAGGAATTGCTGAAGGAAGATTGATTTTACATTTCATTTGGTAGTAAATTTGATGATTAACAGTTTTTCTAGTCATTATTATTGTTTATCACTGTCTAAAAATAGATTGTTTTAAAATTTCATTACGGTTTGAACAATTATTTATTTTATTCAAATTGTGTAAATTGATTCAAGAAATAGAATTATCTATTGATTGATGGTTTACAATATAAAATGCTCATAAGTTTCGAAAATAATTAAGAGAGTATATTTAAAAATAAATTCCTTGTTTATACTGGAAGAAATTTCTTACATCTTCTACAGATATTAATTGATACTTGTAAAAAAAAATTTTTTTTAGTATTCTATCCAAAAGTTAATTCCTTATATTCTTTTATCCCGAAGTTTTATACTTGCATAAAGTTTTTTTCCTTTTCTTAGCCTTTTTTGTAAGTGCTATCTGTTTTTTTCATTTTTGCGAAATGTTAAATATTTAATTTATATACTTTTTCCTCTAATAGATGCTAATTTAAGGAAGTATTAATGGAAGAAATGAATGATATAATGCAAAAATTTCAAGCATATAGAGATATTAACTAACCGGTTGACAATATTTGACTATGATGATAATTATTTAAACCTGTTTTAAAGAATATTAATTTTTCTCATTCTACTTCATTCCATTTTTCAGGATATATATATATATATACCGTAGTATATTCATTCTTATATCGTAGCGCTTATCGTAACTGTTAATTGGAAATGATTACATATGACATTATCATTGCTATTCAAATAACCGTATTTCTTTTGATAATATTTCTTTTCCTATTAACTATAAAACTATATTCTTTCTTTTTCTCTCTCTTTCTCTCTCAATTAAATATGAAATTTTTGAATATAACTCGTATTGATTGATTGTTTGATTAATTAAATTTATAGCTATAAAAAAATTATTTAAAATTATTTTCAATTTTAGAGCATTATTTTAATCATATCTAATAATGAATTTTAACCACATTTAATAACCCCACTTATTTCTTGTTTATTCAAATTTGTCTTTTTGTCTTGTAATTTCAAGTTTGTTTACTTAGGAATGATGTTGTGCGTTTCGTCAAATTGAAATTTGAAGACCGTGAAGTTTGTTGCTCAAAATAGAGAATTTATTTGAATGATTTTGGAAAACTTGAGAAGATTTGAATGTTTCTACCGTATATTCAAGTGATGATTAGTAATAACAATAAGGATTTATTGTAATTTTTCAGTTTTGTTTTTCGCTATTTTTGAATATATTTCTGAATACTATTTCAAAGATTTGTTGGTTGATGTCATATTTTATTGCCATTTTTTTTAACATGTGAAATATAGATTAATTAAATTTATATGAATAAAACTCTTTGCATGTTAATTCTATCCAATTCTGAGTGTTGAAATAGGAGATAAAACTTTTAGACTTAATTAATTAATTTAATTTCTAGAGATAGATATGCATGTAAATGGGAGTATGAATGAATGAATATAAGCAAAACAGAATTTTAATATTCATCAATAAATCGATGAATTAAGAAATGTTATGTCATATTGATTTCATTATTACTATTATTATTTTAGCTAGTTTAGATAGCTATTATATTTTCTATTTTATCTCTTTATTTTATTAAATTTAATTATCAAATTATCGTATATGATTACGATTATTGCTGTTAAGAATTGGTGTAAATTTTTTAAAAGTTTTCATTCTACTTCTTTTCTTCCGTTAATGGTAATGGAACTTGTGAAAGATTTGACCTAAATTTTGGAAGGAAATATTTCGAAGATCTTTTTTTTTTTAATTTTCATCACTTTTAATATTACATATCTTATAAAGTATAGCGCGAAATGCAATAACCATCCCACTTGTCATCCTCTTAATGAAATTGAAATTTGTTTACGATTTACCAACATTTTACGAAAGTTTTCATTTGTTTGAAACAAATGAGAAAGAAACGAAATATTTCTATTGATTAGTTATGTAATAGTATACATCAGTGATAAGAATTAACTATTGATAGCTATCGTTTTGTTTCTTGGGGATAATGAATTGGAACAAAGGGTTACGATAACTTTATTATGGTAATTGTACTGTGATGTTTAGATTTTTTTTCGTCATTTTCATTTTCTATTATTTCATTACTTTTTTTTTTAAATTAAGTAATGAAGTTTATTGCTAATTCTGATAGATCGTTATCTGGAAGAATACACCAAAATAAGATAGTGTTTGTCTAAGAAACTAAATATACAAGATTTTGCAATTTAACAAATTGCTTCTTCTTCTTCTGCTTCTTATACTTTCCAACTAGAAGTTTGAAGTTAAGAAAATTGTCTAAATAAGTCTTATTTCTTCATCAATAAATAGAATGAGAAAAGAATTATCTTCCCTTCCAAATGTATCCGAGAAATAAAAGAAGTCTTGATTGTTGCTTTCATATGAATTTTTAACTTCAAAATAAATTTGACTGCTTAAATTCGTTTACAATTTTTTTTTCTCTGTTACTGCATGATTTAAGCATTATTGAATTTTATTGTGCAAACTTGTTAATGTGTTGATTTTTCTTCAAATTTGTTTCGAAATATTTTAGGAACAGTTTTTTTTCTAAGAGGCGGATCAAAATGTAGATTGTATTTCAGTTAAGTTAAGATTAAGTAATGGAGTGCTTATGGAGTGAACAAAAGAAATTAACATTTGATTTTTAACCGTTTCATATCATGATAATTAATATCGAACTAATGTCATGATATACCCGTGTGATAAAGTAAATTGAATGATAGCTGTGGTATGGAGTATTCTGAAGTTACTTAATTTTGGTTTTAACTGATCATTTACTGCTGGTAAACTTTATTCTTGTTCGTTTCATAGAAGCATTTTTAGCTTTCAAGGAAGTTTTTTACAACCATGAAACTAAAACTACTTTTACTTTTTCTAGAACAAAATGAAAATGTAAAAAAATTGGAAAACAATGATTTTTTCAACAAATCAACGTCATTCATGATGCATAGATATATTTTATTATAAATTGTTAAATGAGAAGCAAAGCAAATGAATTATTCATAAGAGTATTAATGAAACCATCTGAATTTTATGCTATAATTCTTAGTAGAATATAATTACTGTGAAGTTGAGATTGATATTTTTTAAGATTTTACTGATATAAAATTAAGTAAAGTTACAAATTGTGGTGAAAATAGGAATTGAACTTTCTTTCTTAATAAAATTTGACCTAATTGAGTACTTTCCTTCTATTTTAGTATATGGAAAAAAATTTAAATGTCTTTCTAACTGTTATTCAAAAATTTTAAAGGTGAAATGATTGGAAAATCTTTAATTGTATAGGAATAAAATGCGAGAATGCAATTGGAAAAAGAGAAATTGATTTTCTGGTGGTTGCAAAATGAATCAAACTTTGCTCTCTTTTAAAAAAGGATTTTAAATTCCCTTTTGGCTTTTTTTATCGATGATAAGTAATGGTTGGCTTTATTGTTGAAAAATGAATGTTACATTGTTTTTAGAAGTTTTCCAATTCTCTCTCTTTTTTCATTCTTACTAATTCAATTTAAACTGTTTTTCAATAAGAATGAAATATAGGAATTGTAATTTTACAAATTACAATTCTAAATTTTGGTCTTAATTTTGTTCGGTATTTAAAAAAGGCAAAATATATATGGGGAATGGTAACGAGAAAATCATTTCAACATCTTATTTCATGGAATTATTGATAAGTAACATCTTGAAAATTTTTTTCTCCTATTTGTGGAAATATGAAATAGTTTTTTTTATTAATATTGCAAAATTTATTATTTATTATATTGTAAGTATCAAGTACTATGCATATGATAGGTAAGAAATTTCAAAGTTATTTCCTTCAGTATATTAGTTTTGTTTAAATGTAGTAATAGTATGAGATAAGAAAGATAAATAAAATGAATCGTATATTAAAGATTGAACTTATAAATTGTGATAGTGATATAGAAATGAATGATTTTTTTTGGATAATCAAATAAGTTATTTACTATCTTTTTTTTTTGCTTTACAATCTTTACAAATGAAAGTTGAAAATTTTCTAGTAATTTAAAAACAAGAAAAAAACATTGTTGTATAATTTTGAAAATTTTCTTAGTTTATTTTATCGTGATAGGATAAATATCTGTAAATTACATGCAAAACACTGAAATTATGAATCGATCAAATTTCGATTTAGTGTTGGGAATCATTTTTGTTTGCTATATCTTTATTATCAAAGTTATCATTTCAGAAGATAATATGTAAGTTAGTTAAAAGTTGAAGGGAAAATTAGATGTGGAAAAAAATGTGAGAGTTCAAAGTTGAGGATTCAGAGAAATGACAGTTTTAAATTTTGATAATATTTGAATAAACGCAGGTATTATTATTGATGATAGTAGACGATTAGATGATATAAAAGGTCATTCTTCTGTTTCTTATACTTTTAGTTATTTAAATATGAGAATTTGAAAATTGATAATACTTCTTAATTCAGCTTAACGTGAACCCATCTTATTTACTAGGGAAATTTGATAATATTTATCAGTGATGATAAAAGTTTAGTTTGCAAGTATCGATGTGAAAATTTCGATTTATTACATTAGTTGATTTAGTAGTTGAATAGAATAATATGAATTGACTTTCTTCTATTTCATCGTATCATCTACCATATACCTACCGTAATATCTTCGTTTACAATATTGAAGGATAAGATTTAAATATGATCAGTATAATTTAACTTTGGATTTTCATTTTGAAAGAGATAATGGATGAATTCTTGCTTAAACAGGGAAAATTATTTAGTGCAATTCTTCTCTTCTTCCCATTTTTCTTAATAACATTTGCATACATATTTAATGTTCAATAGGTTAATTTTTAAGGAAAATATTAAATGCATATCATATAGACCATCGAGTAGCAAACTTAAAAAGTTTTATTTCATTTTTTTTAAAGATCATTCAGTGGATTTATTACAGTTATGTGAAATATCTTAGAATTATCTTTAACATTTAATCTAAAATTTTAGGAATTTATTGTATTTAAAAAAAAAAAACGAAAAAACGAATAACTAAAATAGGAGGAAAAAATAAATTAAGGAAAAAAAGTTATTTTTAGGATATATAAAATGCGAGAAAAGTTTTTAGCAGTGATATGATATGATAAAGATTTTAGCAATGGATTGTGAATCTTTTGAGGTAGATTGATTGTTATAGGATATTGTTAGATTAGATATTAAACAGAAACGATGTAAAGATTATATTCTTTCTTTTTTCATTTCTCTCTTTCCCAATTTTCCAACTGTTTTTTCCTATTCGACCTTACTATAATTTCAGAAGAAAAAAATCAAAGATTGAATTCACAATTAATAATTTATCAAGGTAGTTTTATGCTACTCTATTAGTGTTTCCATGGTAATATTGTGTTGTAAGCTAACAAAGAAAGATATTTTCAAAGATGATCTGAAACACTGTTTGATTGAAAAATCTTTTATCATCTATCGTTTCATATTGATTTCACGGTCATCGATGTGTGCAAGTTTGCAGGTAGATGATATTTAACGTGTGTAAATGTGGACTGGTAGTACTATACACACACACACACACACATATATGCATACATACATACAGGCATATATACACACGTATATATACATATACATACACACACATACACGTATACATACGCACATACATACACGCACATACGCATACGCACACGCATATATGCATACACAATGCACATACAAATGCAGAAATCATTCAATTAGAACGAGGTCATTGACTCAATTCTACCACTCAATCATTCTTCAGCTTTGTTCAGGGGACAAAATTCTTTCTTCTATTGTACTAATAGTTCTTGTTAAACTTGTAATATTGGAGCTTGAACTTTTGTAATAACTTATTATTCATATAAGTTAGAATATAGATTTTACTTTAAATGTTAAAATAATTTTACTTTAGATGATTTGTTGCAAAAAAAAAAATTTCTTTTTTTAAATTTACTAGCAGTTACTAAATATTGTTACTTAAATAGTTGAAAGGGAAAGGTTGGGAAATAAATTTTTCATTTATTTTTTTTTCCTTAAATTCGTATAGATTTAATTGTAATAATGTATTGAAGGTAAGATTTCAGATCAGTAATATTAAGAATATAGGATGTTTTCTTGAACAATCATACCCGGTAGTATTTTTGATTGATTTTTTTTTGTGATTAATTGTTTGGGATTTATTGAATTGCAATAAGTAGTCATTGTTAAATCTGGTCTCTTATCTGCTTCCTTTCCTGGTTGTACACATGTGAATGGTTTTGATTTTAAGTGTGATACGGTGTTTTGGATGGTGTCAGATGATAAGCCTTATCATTTCGCGTTCTATGTGATCTATAAGTGGTACGCGTGCAAGGTTTTGTTTGCACAATTTTCAGTTTGAGTTACGATTATTATTTCAACATATGATTGATTTCATACCGATCACTTTTATGATAGAAGTGATAGTTGGATACTTCATCGTTTAAGTAGTGCTCGTTTTGAGATACATTGTGTGCCTAAAAATTTGTTCTTATATTGTTTGATGGTTCTGTACTGCTGGAGAGTACAAATTTACGTCTCCTCTTTTTCTTCATGTCGTGAGATTTTCTTCTACCTGGGAATTAGGATTATTTATCACGTTTCTGGTTTGTTTCAGGAGTATGTGAATTCGTGCTCTAGCACTGAAGCAGTAAATAAGAATATAATCTGGAAAAACAGTAACATACCGCCTGTGCGGAAATCATTCCGAAAGATTAAAACTCAGGATACTGCTTCAGCACTGTCCAATACCAACGGACAAAATGTATGTATTATTCCGATTTTTTGAAATTTAATGAAATTAAGGGATCAAAATTTTGCATGGGGTATTATTTCTGATGATTTACATAGTCCGTGACATATGCTGGGCTTATTTCACACTGGCACACACTATAGTGTAATAATTGCATTGAAGTGGAAAGGTTTTCTCATTTCCCACCTACAACAACACTTTGATTGTTGGATTGTTAGGAAAAAAGAAGTTGCAACCTGTTACATAACGGTAATATTGCATCGCACAAAATGTCATAGTGTTTCTATTCCTGTCTTTGTCAGAAACCCATCAAGCTAATTGATTGTAATGCTGGAAGTTTTTATTTTTATAGAAGAGAATTTAAATATTACGGCCTTGTGTTCGATTGCTTATTCAAGTGGTTTTTTTTTTTTTTTTTAAATGATGGCTTCAATAACAAGGAGATGAAATTTGAGAGAGAGAAAGGAAAGGATGATTTTGACATCTTTCATCGTTTTCATATTTCTGTGATGTGGGAGATTTTCTTAATAAACTAGTGATTGTATTTTATTTACGTCAGAAATGTTGCTTCTCTGAATTTTTCAAGTAGCTCATCAGCCCAGATAGTGCATATCATGGTACTTCTTTATTTGATAGAATTAATAAATATTATTGCTTTCTTCTAGTATGAAAGAAGAAAGGCTGGAAGTTCATTAGAGAGATTTTTTCCTCTGAATATTCTCAGTTATTTGTTGGTCTAATAAACCACCTTCTTTAATCGTTGATTAAATTCAACTTCTTCCTTCTTTTTTGAACCATGTTATACCGTAATAACTATATATGTGTTTCTTATTTTTATTGTGCTTATTACTATGGCATAATCATATTGGAATTAAATAAAGTGACTAGAAATAAAGTTAAACGACCCTATAAAAAGGTGACTGGACTAGTTAATGACAGGTTAGATAATCGAATTAGTTTCTAGTGCATTATCAAGTTAATGACTTTAATTATGAAGTTGCTGATCTATTGTTATCAAATTAGTGTTTTCGAATTTTGATAAAAAGAATCAACCATTACATTTTTGCAGAAAACACTTTGTTCATCAACCAAAGTACCGACCAGTGCTTTTTGTCGCCTATCGTCGGAAGCGCATAACCGGATGGCAACCACTGTACAACATGCACCAATGGCTGCACCATCGTCTTCCAGTTCCCATCATCATGCCACTGGTGGAGGCAACGGTTCTCATACTAATACCCAAATATCCTCTCATCATGGAGCTCACCCGAGGTTTTGCTCTTTTTCTCCGTTTGCTAAATTGCATTACTAACATGATTTGCTTGAGTGCAGGAAGTCATGATCATCATTGTTAGTTATGAACAGTTAGTTTTTGACGTCCTCCTTTATTCATAAGTAGTATCATTATGAAAATGTTAGATTATTTTGAAAAGAGAAGAGAAATCTTGATGGAAATATCAATCCTGTAATGAGATGGTAGCCGAGAAACCTAAGATAATCATTGCTAAAGAATCTCAAGCCAAATAACGATAATGTTTGACATGATCTTGCAAAAATAAAGCTTACTTATCAATGTTAATTTCATTAATGGTCGTTTTTAACGATTATAATAAATGTTCAGTTCAAGCTCTCATCATGGTACTGGTGGCGGATTTCATGGAAGTCATCGTTCCTCGAATCTGAATGCATCTCGCGTGCAAAGCAGGTCGCGAACTACTGATGACCCACACATTGGGAAGTATAAGTTGCTCAAAACAATTGGCAAAGGAAATTTTGCCAAAGTTTGTCATTTTTGTTTCTTATGTAACATATTGAGTGGATTACATACATATGCAGTTGAAATCATAGTGGTCGAAAGATTTTGCATAATACATATGAAGCGATTGTTAACTTTACAAAAGTTCTATTGAACTGTTTGGATATCAGTCTGAAGTATTTCAGAGACGAAACTGAAACTATTCTAAACTAAATAAGCTTAAAAGATGATTGAAAATATTTTTGATAATTAATCCCGCAATAAGATTTCATTTGATGTTATGTCAAGCAAGGTTGAAAATCTCATCCTTTTATTTTATAGGTTAAGCTAGCCAAGCACATTCCTACGGGTATCGAGGTTGCGATTAAGATAATCGATAAAACTGCTCTCAATCCAGGCAGTCTACATAAGGTTTGGTTTTACATATTTCTGCGGCATGGAAATGGTTTTACCCTGTTTTTCAACTAGTAGAGTGTAATGAAAATCGATTTAACTTGTTGGAATATTCCAGCCATTAAAGGTCAATTCATTTGTTTTTTCAGTTATTCCGAGAAGTGAAAATAATGAAACAATTGGATCACCCAAACATTGGTATGCTAGAGACAATATTTCCAATTAAACTAGCTAAATTTTTCGTGCTATATAAGCTAAAATTTAGTGTGCTTAAATTTGAATTGCAAACAGTTGAAGTAAAATGTAGGTACAATCACTAACATCTTTATTGGGCAAGTGGTGGAAAAAGAATTCATTTTATTTCAAATTGTTTACAGTACTTATTTTAGTGAAACTTTACCAAGTGATGGAAACAGAAAATACATTGTATCTAGTGATGGAATATGCGAGTGGTGGAGAGGTGATTTTTAACTATTCATCGTAACTTTCTCTTTTTATATACTTGATGTAAATTTCCTCATTTTCTTTACTTTATGAAATTTTCGTTCATGCAACGCTTCAGTTATTGATTTTTACGACCTTCTACCTTTATTTGTATCACATTGTTTTTAGGTATTCGATTACTTGGTAGCTCATGGCAGAATGAAGGAGAAGGAAGCAAGAGCTAAATTTCGACAAATTGTTTCAGCTGTACAATATCTGCATCAGAAAAATATCATACATAGGGACTTGAAGGTAGTTTCTTCATTGCTTGCCACTACGCGACAAACGGCTAGGAAAAAAAAGTTGTTTCAAAAAATTTGAATACAGGGATGAGATGTTATGCAATCTCTCAATACGTTGTTTTGACTGATTTAGTACCGTGGCGGACAAATTAGAATGGGCTCATGAAAAAGTATAGCGATAGATTTTATCCAGTTGTGCTATAAAACTAGAATATTGATAGTGATATTTGCATAATTTTTCTAAGCTTTCATAACACAAAAAAAAGTATTATAGGCGGAAAATTTGCTTCTGGATTCTGATATGAATATCAAAATAGCTGATTTTGGATTCAGTAATCAGTTTGTAGTAGGTAATTCTTTTCATTCAGTTCATTTCATTTCTTGTTTACCTATTATCTCTTAATTTTTCAAGTTTTTGCTATAACATTTTGTTGCCACTATATTGTTTCTGGTATTAGCGAAAAACAATGATTTATTACATTACAACATTTTGATTACCTTATTTAATTGGTTAAGTACGTCTTTCTTCAAGTGTATCTTATCAAAGATTTAACATCTTGATCATGTAATTCTTTTAGTTGGATAATCAGTACCGACTTCTGCACTTGTATAATTTTTTTTATTTGTTTGTAGGTGGGAAAATGTTTTGTGCCTTATTGGTACTAGATTTTTTTCAGGTAACAAGTTGGACACATTCTGTGGTAGTCCGCCTTACGCAGCGCCAGAATTATTCCAGGGGAAGAAATATGATGGGCCAGAAGTGGATGTTTGGAGTTTAGGAGTTATTTTATATACTCTTGTATCGGGTAGCTTACCTTTTGATGGACAAAATTTGAAGGTAGTTTGAAGGTTCTTCGATATTTCCAGTATTTCATAGTTTATGTTTATGGAAAATGAATGAGTTAAATGTTTTGACAAACAGAAGCAACATTATATTTTCAATGTCAAATTTTTCAGGAATTAAGAGAAAGAGTATTAAGAGGAAAATATCGAATACCGTTTTATATGTCAACCGACTGTGAAAATCTTTTGAAGAAGTTCCTCGTACTAAATCCAGCTCGTAGAGGAACACTGGAGACAATTATGAAAGATAGGTCGGCATGAGTCGTTTTTTATTTTTTGCTATCGTATAAAAATTTTCAGTAACTGGTTTCTGACTTCCTCTGTAAAGTGATGATGAAATTTCTTCCCAATAGTAATCTATGTTTCAGGAAATTAATGAGAAAAATGAGTTGAATTATGGCGTTCCTTTATATTTTAGGTGGATGAATATAGGTTATGAAGATGATGAATTAAAACCGTATGTTGAACCAGCGAAGGATGTTAAAGATGAAAATCGAATAGCTGTTATTCAGCAAATGGGTTATAGTCGTAATGCGATAGTATTATCACTTGACAAAGGCAGTTTCGATGATCTTCATGCTACCTACATTTTGCTGGGGGAAAAAAAACGAGAGGTAAAGTTGAAAGTATTAATACGATTATTTGTAATTTGGAAATTCAAGGTTATCCATATCCATCTTCACAGTTATTATCATTTTTACGTAACTGCTGTGCAGTTATATAATTAGTTGTTAAGATAATTAATAACTGGTTTTGGGTCAATTTAATGTTGGTAGTATTGCCTTTCAATTTGTTAGAATTTGAAAAATCGGAATTAAACCTCGCGAAGTAGCCAATCTTTCTGGTAAGTTTTTGGAACCTTCAAAAATTGTCCATTAAAAATGAAAGTCATTTCATTTTTAGGTTGATGGGGAAGCTGTCCTAAACTCACAACTAAATCCTGCTTCAGCACAGAGTGTTGCCCATGGAATAACGCAGGGTCAAAGTCCGCACGCCCAACCTTCTGCTACTGTTTTAGCTATGGTAAGGTTTCGATTTAAGAATTTTTCTGCGGTATTCTTAAAAATAAACCTAAAATATTAAGAGTTTTTAATTCGAAGAATTTCCGAAATTGAATCCAGATTGATGTCGGAGTTAGGATCCCAAAGAACTGAAGTCAGTCATAGTTTAAATTCAAATTATTTGTTTGAATTGAGAATGTTCAGAACCAAAAATTTGTTCCTCGTTCAACGTCGGCCCAAGTACCGTCAATAAAGACACGACGTGGATCACAAGAGCAAACGATCGCACCAGCTGCTCAGCTTCCAACAACTCTTTTACCGTCGGAAATTCATGTTACAGCATCACCTGGGACACAGCGAGTCATGTCGAGTGTAGCGCCGGTTCCGATGCGACATGTTGTTGGTCCACCAGGTGGTCGGCAAGCACTTAGTATGCAACCTGGTCATATGAGTATGTTATTATGTACTGTTGAAGTTTTGTAGTTCTTGCATTCAGATTTCCGTCCTTGTGTTCTAGCTAAAAGCAAAGATTTTCGTCCTGTTCTTTCCAGTGCCCAATTATCCGTCGAATGTAATGCAAACTGTCGGAAGTGGTGCACAAGCTAGTGCCGTTCCTGTTTCTGGATATAGGAAAGCTTCCGCTCCGGCACGAGCAGCACCATTAACTAATTTAGGAACGAGAGGAATTTTGCCAACTGGGCCGCGATTTGTGTACCCGACGATTGAGTTGGTTTCTGGATTACGTGTATTAACTGATCATAGATAATGCAGAATAGAAAGTCTTTGTTATCAATTTTAGAACTGCAAAAAAGAATTAGATAAAATTATCGGAATCAAAGTATTTAAAGTAAGAGAATGTAGTTGTAATGTGTGCGTTTAATACATGTTATTTTGGTTTAATTTGGAATTTTTCAGTACGAAAGGTTTACCCAAGAGTATTAGTGGATCATCGTCTGCTCGTGGTACTCCAAGCTCACCATTTTCTTCAAATTCTGCGCAGCAGAAGATTACATCGCTACAGGTATTTTGATTGCGGGATCCTTTCTTTTGTTTTACTAATTCTATATTTGCAAATTATGTTCCAAATGTCGCGATCATTTGTAAATTCGAGAAGACTGTGTTTCTAGAAAAGCGGTTCTATTTCGGCTGCACCAAATGAGCCGTCAATTAAGGAGGATGACAATGAAAATGGTGAACTGTTCGCTAGTAATGGCGATGGCAGCAAAGCTGAACCAGCAGTTGCGGCACATGGAATTGCCGATAAAAGTGATGTCAGCCGTTATGCTAGTAGTGATATCGATGATGGGGATGCCATCGCGATATCACGGCAGCAATCGCCTTCATCGATAATTAGTCCGACAGTGGAACAATCGGAAAAAAAAGAGGAAAAGTACGTAAATGATTTGATCGAAGATTTGTGGGGGGACTTTGAAAATGGTTTTTATATGTCCTGAGTAAAATATTTCAAATATTATTCGGATTTTGATTCTGAGACATAGCAGAATCATTTGTTCGGATACTTTTGTGTTTGTGGATAGTGTGAAGATGCTTGAGTTGAATTTATTGCATGTTTTTTTATTTTGTCGAATTCATTGTATTTGCTAAGGATTGTCATCTTTTTTGTGTTAAGATTTTTTTCCACATTGCTAAATATGGCTGTGATATTTATCGGCACGCACTGAAAGTTCATCTAAATCAAATGCGCTTCCAAAATCTTTGTCGTACAGATATGCAAAGCTAGAGTTATGGAATCTTCGAAAAGAAGAATTCATCTTCATACTCTTGTAAATTCTTTCTGCTTAAAATTGGTTGCAGAACTTTTGCATGTTAATAGATTGTCGTATTTTTTGAAACAATGGCAAATATATCGTGATTAAACATCCGCTGAATTTAATCTAACCATACATTGATATTCTCTTCTTTTTGCTATTTGCGACGATAATATGTAGCATTTAATATTTTTTTTTTATAAATCTTTTTTTTCGTTTGCCCCTTATTTTGGACTTCAACTAACGAGTTTTTGGAGTAATGGACGATTTAAAAGCGTAGCTCGGTTAGTGCTAGAATTTTGTGGATCTCGATTTGTGAAACTATGATTAGAATATACAAGCAAATTCCAAATTTGAGGGCATATTCAAAAATTTTCTAGGGAATTCTGAAAAACTTCATTAGTCTAAATGACCGACGAATATAATTTATGTGGATCTGAACCGCTGAAAGATTGTTCAGAAACGTTGCTATCGATATTGATTTATAACATCATGTTAAATATGATAGTTTCAGTTTGATTTGTTTTTGATTGCCAAAATTTATTTACTTACATTCGTTCAAGGTCTTTTTGCTTGCAAACAAATTTAATACATGATTTAGGCCAATTTTTCTTCATAGACAATATTTCTTTTTGTCATTTAAGTATTGCGTGTTTTCACTTGAGCCTGAGGTTATAACATTTTGCTTTTCAGGGGTCATCAAAGAGTAATAGCTGCATCTGCACAAGCTGTTATAAAAAATTTAACTATTAAAGAAACATCGCCGTCTGCATTGTTGCCACATTCACAAAATAATAGCCCGAAGTTGACTAAATCTGCAACTGGTACCGCTCTGAACCCTGCCTCTGGGACCACAGTATGTTTCCATTTTGAATCGAACTTAGTACAAATTCCTTAAAATATATTGTAACAGCTAGGGTTATCGTTGAAGATACGTCCAGAGTTTTTGGATTTGTTTTATTCAAGAAAAATCACAGTTCCATTATGATCTTTAGAATACTTGACCACAGTGCGTAAAGACCGAACCGATTATATATTTAAAGTTATTAATAATGGAAGAATTTACTTATTTTTCTGCCATTTTAACAAATTATTATATTTCAGCCTTCACCAGGTGCGCAAACTGTACCATCAACCGCAGTATTAAATACTCACGATGCAGCAATACAAAATGCTGCTTTTCCTAGACATACTCGCAACAGGCAAACTTTTCATGGGAAAACAGAACACAATAAGGTTTCTTTTCACCAAAATGAATTTTATGACAGAAAGAAATTGATGATTGAGTTAGAGTATAACAGTTACTTTTATTTCAGGGACTGATTTGATTAGTTATAGGGAAGAATTGTCTCTGAAATGTAAGAATCTTAGTTTTTTAATAAAATTTGTATTTATATCATTGCTTTCTGAATTATAGGGAAATATGGATGATGATACTGAATCAGAAGTAGTACAAGGTGCTAGTAACACAACGGGCAGTAGCGGTCCACGTGGATCATTCCTTTCCAAACTATCCAAGCTTACTCGTCGGTTAGTGGTTTCATATCAGTGAATTGCTGACCAAATTTTTGGCTAAAACATAAGTGATATCTGCATAGTCAATCCCATCAGGGATTTTACCATCTTATTTGGAATTTGATCCCGATTTTTACTATTCATTTTACTAGTTGGTTTTTTTTTTACGTATAAGGTAAAAATCCTTAAAATATTCTCACATATGATTTGCCTTGCAAAGTCTACACTTGGTAGGGAAGTGATATTTTCGAAAATTTTGAACACCGATTTTAAACATTAAAATTTCTTATAATCTACATTTGTTTAACTAATAACATAAGGCAAAGCACGTTTGGCTGTAATTTAAGAGAGGAAGGCATACTCGATTTCACATTCTGGAAATGCTTTTGAACAAGCTCTTAATCCTTGATATGCTTAAGATGGTTTTGCATTTGTATGGAGGTATCACTTACTTGCTGCGCAGTATTGAATTTCTGCTAACTTCTAAAAGAGATTTGTAGCTGAAGAATAATGCTATCGATTGATTCCTTTAGGCAGACATCAATCGGTGTTACATTCTTCAGCAAAATGTTTGTTTAAAGTTGCGGCAATGTTACATTCCCATAAAGTTCCGGAAATTGTTTTCCCAAAGCTAAAGAGACATTATTTATCGGCTATCATAAATTTACTAAAATCATTTTGCAATACTTGGTTGATTCATTTAATTATGCATAAGTATGCGGGTTATGGTGATGGTTCCTTCACTTCACCATTGTTTACGCACAAGCACCGAATATTCCACTGTATCACCACTTTGCACAGGACTAAACTTTTCCTCCTTGCTCACGTTTTGGTTATCTCAGCTACGAATAGTTATTTGGATTAGAATTCACAAATGCTTTCTTCCGAAAAGCAACTGTTTCGTATTGTATCGAATAATTTGGCCGCTGTCCACCATATCTAGACGTTGTCTTTTACATTTTCGGAGGAATTAATTGATGTTAAGCTTCTGAATAGATCAATTTTTATTCAATCATCACATTTTCTATTGCTCATAGCAATTTTGGTGATCTCGCTGTGCATTTTATAATATACAGCGCATTACACTGCTGGAAGTCATCTTCTGTCATGGCTTCTGTCTTATCTCTAAAGCTACTAGAATTTGACGATGTCTTCCTTTCCTCCTGATATTATTAAATTATTAAATACCAAGCTGGATTGACAGTGACATTATATCTGATAGGGACTTTAGCTACGTTCGTTTTGTTTCTTTTTCTTATTCTGTAAGAGACTTGTTCTTCCATTTAACGTAATACTTACTTGTCTTACTGTTTCATTTTTTAGATCGTCAGATAAGGTTTGTTCTTTAAAATAGACAACTCAGATTTCGAGTTACATTTTTGTCGCTTTAGTTGCTTTATTTTGCTTATTTAAAGGCACGTTTTTAGGTCTATTTTTCGCAAACATCTCCAAATTATTAGAATATTTTCTAAAAATAAAGTGATCTTGAAATTGCTTTTTATTTAATAGAAAAGAATTTTACAACATGCACTCCTTCCTTTTACCATGTTTTTCATCTTTATTTGCGAGAAAGCATGGATATTGCACTCCATATAAATTTTAAGTTTTTAAATACTTGTCCATCGAAGTTCTGAAGAATAATACTTTAGTTTAAATTTTTGGATTAATATCTTTAACTCCTGTTATTCCATTATTTTTTGTTTGTAGTAGTTCATTTGCTGAGAAGTCATCTCCTTATCAGTAGTATGCTTCATTATCTATTCGTTCTACATCTGTACCTACCCCGGAAAACAACTTACCTAATAGCCCTGTGATGCTCTCACGAACTTATTGCTTTTCCAGTCGTAGTATTTCAACAAATCAGCAAGCTTTACCTTTACTCTTTACTCTTATCATCAATAGCTATGAAGCAGGCAGTCCAACTGCATTCATTTACTGCAGTAAAGGTAACATCAGTATATCAGCAGCAATTATAATGGTGATGATAAAGTTAATGATGTGCAATCTTTATATGTCAGGCTTCATTAACGGCCAGACCGCTTCCGGTGTCTGTTGGCCGAATTCTGATCAAGTACTGCGGCAAACATTAGTTGCGTCTCAGTATGGTTTACTTCATATAAAGCTCTCTCGTGGTTTGTATTATTAGAATTCCCTTTCTGCTAGTACCTGTGTCATTCGTCAGTATTTCCTACTTTGGTACTAAAATGGTAGCTAAAGTACCAGATTGCTCAATAAATACTTCTGCAGTGTTCCTATCCCCGAATCTTGATTCCATACATCTGCCAAACAGTATGAGTGATACCGTGCGATCGTCATTGATTCGATCCAATCGTTTAGCCCATCGATGGCATCGTCAAACAGTGGTAACATTACTGGAGGAAACCATCATCATAGCTCGAGATCCAGTGATGCATGCAGTGTCCAGCTACCATCAACTTACTATAACACTGGTACTGTTGGTAGCGGGCCATCAACTTATGCCTCATCTATATATCAATCATCGCGCAGGACACCAATTGTTGGAATTGCTGAAGGATCCACTCTCAGTACGACGACATCGCCAACACCAAGTAACAGTGGTGAAACGGTTAAACACAGTGGTAAAAGTGGAACCATTGGACCAGCTACCGGTATTACTGGATTTAAGCGATTAAATGCTGGTCAGCAGCATCATGGTCAATTTCACATGACACCAAATACAGCACCAGGCGGTGGCGGTGATATGTCAAATGGTGATGAAGTGAAGCCAAGATCATTACGGTTTACGTGGAGTATGAAAACTACTAGCTCTTTAGCACCCGAAGAAATGATGAAGTAAGTCTTTGAATTTGAATTTGATTCATTATAACTTATAAGGCAGATTTCGTTTACTTTTTATTTCATAATTATTTTAAGCTTTCTTAATTTTTAGTTAAGATTTTTTGGAGATATCTACAACGCTAACCATGTTTCATATCGATTTGAAAGGTTTGGTGTCATTCTAACTTCGATATGGTATTCGATTATTTCAAATATAGGAAACACTCCTATGCAAGTGCGATGAATGAACTATTATTTCAATATTTTTGAATATTTTAGGGAAATTCGGAAAGTTCTGGACCAAAACAACTGTGATTATGAACAGCGTGAAAGATATTTATTATTGTGCGTACACGGTGATCCCAATACCGACTCGCTTGTACAGTGGGAAATGGAAGTAAGCTATATTTTCTTGGAGCACATGAAACTTTTAGATGTAGCCATGGACGTCTGCATGTTATTAAATTTCTGCTTAGTGCTTAGTATTATGCTTAGTATTGTAGAGGCTATTTATAGAGGATATGGATGTTTTAAACGGTAGTGATGAGTGCTTTTGGCTTTTCAAAGTGCGGTAAAGTACGACAGATGTTTTACTTTAAGGTTTGCAAATTGCCAAGGCTGAGCCTAAACGGCGTTCGATTTAAGCGAATATCGGGGACATCGATTGGTTTCAAGAATATTGCATCGAAAATAGCACAGGAGCTGAATTTGTGATAGGAATTAGAGTGGAAATAAGTTGTTTTGATTAAAATTTTAAAATTTCTCCTGACTAAAGTCATTTTGAGAGAAAGGCATCCTTTAATAATAAGTTTCAGTTGGGATTTCCAAATTGAAAGCTCTTACTGTTCTATATTGTTGCTACCTTTCAGTAACTTTTTTCAGCCTTTGGGGGATGGCTGGTGTGTGAAATAAAAATTTGGGTAGATTTTATTATCTTTCTCAAATTTATTAGTGATTCCTGTATAGTCGAAAAAGCAATTTCCTCAGTAAAGTTTCATTTGCTTTTTCTAAACTTATTCATTATGTATCACTTGCTGCATCATTTTTGAATTCAAGTCTTTAAATCTGTGACGCTATTGTAATGTTTCTTCGAAAAAACTTGATAAGTGCTATGTAACCGAAAAGAAAATCCTCGACAATATTTTTGGGGACTTCTCTGTATACATAGATGTAGTAATGATTGGTCCTAGATTATTCTTTCAAAGTTAGTCCCGTTCTGCCCATTGAGACTGTTTGTAGAAGAAACTCTGACCGTTGAAATTGTCGGTGCGCACGATATCTCTTCAATAATTTTTACGAATATTTTGTGTAATGTTCACAAAATTTACGAAAATCTTTTATTCTTTTATATTATCCATGGTTTTTAATCATGTTTCAGGCAGTGTCGTATTATTTAATTTACTCTGCCTTTAAGCACGTACTGTGCTCTACCGTAATATTTCCCTTATCACCCAATGTGACTGTCATACAGTAGTAACAAGTATATTAGCAGTAGTACCTTGTGTTTTCATTGGTGATTGTAATAATGCATTTTTCATTTATCAATGAAGATTTTCTCGATAAGATTTTTCTTTTTTGAGTTTTTTTAGTCTGGAATGGAAATGCCAAGGATATTTGTGCACAGTTGATTTTTAGTTTGCTTTGGTGTTACTTTTTTCTTTTAATTTAAACCTGATAAATTTTAAATTGAAACGAAGTGAAATTCAGTACACCATGATTCAATATAGATATTTATTTCTTGCGTTTTTATAAGTAGTTCGGTGTTCCTTCTACAGAAAAATCATTTTCAATGAGCATTAGAAATATATTACTTGCCGGGTTAGAAAGATAGAGAAAAAAAATCAGTTGCACATTTTAAAGTTTTCTAAGAACTTCTGTGAAGAAATAATTGTTTCAAATTCCACATCTCTGCTGAAAATATGTGATTTACTTTCCTTTACTCCGTCTTATCATCTCTTGTCTTTTCTCAATTTTTTCCTTGTTTTTTTTTTTTTTTTTATATATTAAATGTTCTGTGTTAGTTACTGATTTAATTGTCAGCCATCGCTTTGTTTTGTCGCCCATTATCGGATCATTAAACTCTCTGATTTCGTATGTTCCAAATCCAGTAGAAAATTCGTCTGTAAAATTTCCGTACTTTATTTTTAATGCAAGGAAAATGAAAGTCTTCAAATTGTTTTATTTATTGTAATTCAATCTTTTTTTTGGTGAAGGGAAAGATTTCTTGTTGGTCCGGTCTTTTCTTTTTTTTCTTCTAGATTTGAGAAATTCATGAAGTCAGGAAATTTGCAGATTCAGTATTCTGCGATTTTCCTCTCTATTTCCCATTTATTTCTTTGATTTGATATTTTTAGAATGGTTTATGCGCATATTTACGATTTTTGCAAGAAGTTTGCTAAAATGTGAATAAAGTCGAATATAATTTGAAGACATCGGATAAATAAATATGAGTATGAGTATGGGTAAAAGAAAAAATGAAAATATGATGTGGAAGGGAAATTCAAGGAGCTGTTTTTACTTTCAAAAGAAGGATTTCCTTCTGAGCGTGGCCGTTTTTATGGATTGAAATCTGGAAATCGATTTACCTAGAATAACTGATAACTTTCAGTCTCGTACGAATTGGTAAAAATACGAGCTATAAGAGATGCACAGTATGTAGCATAGGCTAAAGGATAGTTTTTTGCTTTACTTTATACATTAAAATGAAAATGTCTTTTAGAAGATTCTCGTTTTTGTCGAATTTCTTGTTATATGCAGATATGTTTTGATTAAATTACTTGAGAACCATCTATAATTTAATTAATCGTTAGTAATAGTTGGTAATATTAATAATAGCAATGATAATGATGATGATGATGATCGCGGTAATAATACAGTGGAATTTAAAGCTTGGATTTAGTTTTCTTTTTTTTTTCAAACAGATCTTTCAAATAATATAATGAAGATAGGAGATGAAAGAGTATATGATCGTGGACAAGTGCGCATAAACATACACACATAGGTAAAGCTCAAATTTTTTGATTGAACTTGATTTCTGTAAGAATCATTACATCTCGTAATCTTTCCAAAAGAAAAAAAAATGCGCAATGAATGAAAAAACAGGTTAATGAACTTGATAACTTGATTATAGCGTCAGAAAAATTATGATGCAAATTCATTGCTTTTGCAATTTTATGATATTTTGAAATAACCTTAAAGATAAATTTCTTTGAAATTATTACATTATGAGAGAAATATGGGAATGATATCATATACAATTGTAATATTAATAATAATAATAATAATAATAGTAATGATAATAACGACAATTGATAATAATTATCGTTGAATGATAAAATTTAATCAACTTATAAAAAAATTCAGTTAATTATCTACAACTAAACGGAAAAAGCTAACTGTGTGTACAAAAATTAATAAACAGGAAAAATTGAAATAGGAAATAGACTGAAATTTTAAAATTGAATAAAAGCAACTATGCTATTCTTTGAGAGATTCTACAATTTTTTGTATGGTAATTAAAAAATTAAAAATTGAATAGAGTAATTCGTCCTTTTTTTTTACCGTATGACTCTCAAATTAAGCAAGGCTAATATGCAAAAATACATAATGATGAAAATGGATGAAGCTAGCTGATTAATGAATGTATTTATGAATAAACAAATATCTATCATATTGTAGAATTAGGATGATTATTGCACAAAATTATCGATGTAATCTTTTTTTTCTTAAATTAATTCTAAATTTTCAAAAGAAATTTCAATTCAAATATTATTTTTAAAAAGAATTTCAAATTCCAAATTTCCGGAAGATTCATCTAAATTCACGACAAAAGAAATAAACGTTTTTATCACACTTTTTTTTTCTACATGGAAAATAAAGCAAAAAAAGAAAGAGAAATTAGAAATGATGTTTTCTATATCATTTGTTGAACGGGGATAGATTGAGAGAGAGAATTCGATAGAGAAACAATTTTTAGCCTCTGGGTTTTGCCGGATGTTTTTCTGCTTGTACATTGAAAATCCAATCACCATTGAAATGATCATTACGTCGTTTAATCTAAAAAACAAAAGTCAGTTTAAAAAAAAGAAATGAAAATCCGGTTGAAATTTACGAAACGGAAAAAAATCTAACGAAATAATAATTGCTATTTTTCATAAATAATTTGTAACTTTCTATTCGACATATAATAAAGTATGCCATATGGTTTTAGATTATTCAGCATAATTCAGCATAAATTGCTTGATTATTAAAGCCTGATATGTTTTCAGTGCATGAATTAATAATTTAATAGTATTTAGGAAAGTGAAAATCATTCTGTTAAAACAATCCCGTCTGATTACCTAAAAAACTTTTTTCAAAATGCAAGAGCAGAGAAAAGAGAGAAAAAATAAGGAAAAACAAACTTGCTCCAAGCCAAGTTCAATTTTCGATAACTCTCTTATTTCGTACTTTTTAACTTTGCCCGTTACTGTTAACGGAAACTCATTTTCTTTTTTGAATAAAATATATCGTGGAATTTTGAAATGTGCAATCTGCAAAGGTAAATTAAATAAGAAAAAAAAATCAATGAATAAATTTTTCTTTTCTTTTTCCTTTCAAGACTTATATGATTAGAATCTAACAAATTATTTACTGTAAAATTCTTCTGTACGTTACAGTTTGGATCCGAAGTAATTTCACATGATGAAAGTGATAAGTAATCATTAAGAGTATATTTAACAATTCATCATATTCCTCTTACTCGTCCTTTACAGAAATTTCGAATATCTTCTTCCGTAACATCAGTTGCAGAATCATGCAATCGTATCCATGCACATACCACTTCACCATATCGTTCATCCGGTACACCAACAACCTGAAAAACAAACGAATATTTCACTTTCACTATTCATCAATATTCCTGATCAATGAATATCATCAATTATCATCATTTCCTTTCAATCAATTCCTCTTGAAATTATTGATTCGAATATCCTGATGAGGTTGTTTCAATTAACGAATTAAAATTTATCATATATGTAAACAAATTCAAGTTCATAATTTTCCAATCCAAGTAATCAAATTAACAAACTGTGAAGTAGAGAATTTGCATAAAATTAATTCTTCAATAACAAAAATACCTGAACATCTTCAATTTTAGGGTGTCGAAATAGATATTGCTCAATTTCCAATGGATAAATATTTTCACCACCACGTACGATCATATCCTTTTTTCGGCCAACAATACTCAATGAACCATTTTCATGAATTACACCAATATCACTGAAAATGAAATTTTCCTCTAATTTAATTAATTAAAAAGAAAAAAAATAAATAAAAAGACTTATAACTAACCCAGTATGATACCATCTATCAGCTGTGATTTCCTCTTTAGTTTGTGATTCATCATCCCAATAGTATTTCATTACGGAATAACCACGTACAAGTACTTCACCACGTTCACCACGTGGTAGAATTATTCCCTCACTGTCAACTACAGCAGACTAAAATTACATATTGAAACTTTTTCGATTTACGAATATTTCAAATATATTCATTGCAAAAATTAAAAATCAAAAATCAGGTATCAAATAATTTTGATACCTGATTTGAATTGATACCTCAATATGATCCATGATATAGCCAACAGATTTAACACGTTCTTCCGGTTCTTCCTCTCGAAGTGACATGAATGATACCGGACTAGTTTCCGTTGTACCATAACATACCTGAAAATTTTGGAAATTATTAGATGAAAAAAGTTTTAATAAAGAAAAGATCAAATAAACATATCATACGATACCTGCAAATCACGCATACCCAATTCTTTTACAAGTCTTTGACATAGAGCTATAGGACATGGAGCTCCGGCAACAAAACCTGAAATAGTAATGAAAATAATTTCAATAGAAAACTATGCCAAGTTTTTGAATACTGATATATTAAGTTATTAAATACTGAAAAATGAATTTCAGACAAAAATTTTTGAGGTAAGACTTAACATATTTAAGTTTTGTCCTGTATTATATTACGATTTTGATCATAAAAGATTTAAGATCATAAATTTGAGATTATTAAAATAAAAGATTATAAATTTGATCATTTTTAAATTATTAAATTATTTGAAATACAAAGAATTTTAAATTCAGGAAATTTTAATTTATCGAAAACGATCATATTTATTCTTGAACAGAAGCAAACTTACCCGATGTTATCGATGTGCAATCGAACTGATTATACTGAGGATGATTTAGCATATCAATATACATTGTTGGTGTACCATAAACTGCTGTACATCTTCAATAAATAAATCTCAAACTTATTCTATTTTAAAATAAAATTCAAAGTTTTTTAAAATCATTCTCATACGGAGTAAATGAGTAATTTACTTGTTACATTTAAATTATCAGTGATAGTATTTTTCTGCTGTTGAATATAGATAATGAATAAAGAGAGGAAATTGTATATTTAAAGTAAAAAAATAACAATGAATTACAAATGTTAAAATCGTTGATTCAATATAAACATTCATTGTAAAGTTAATTAAAAGTACAAATTAATTAATTTGTACGATAAAAAGGTAAAACTAAAAGATTGCTCGCATTTTTTTTTAAATTTAAAATTACAATTAAACAAACCTTTCTTCATGTATAGCTCGAAGAGCAGCTAAAGCATCGAATGATGGTGCTGGAAATACGCAAGTTTGCAAATGAATGCATGCGCTTAAACTACCCATCACGCAACCGAAACAATGATACAACGGATTTGGAATACAAATTATGGTACGCTGAAAACAATTAATTAATTATCACATAGTTTTATTGAATGACTAATTAAATTTTTAAATTAATTTTTGTGTAAAAAATTACATAAATTCATGCATTAAACTAACTTTGAAATTGAATCAATTAAATTATGAAAATACAATAAAATTAATTAAAATTTAATTAACATTGAATTATTATATGAATTGAATGATTGATTAATTATTATATAATTATTTAATTTACGCGAAGCTTCTTTGAATATTCCGTTTTTTAAAACGGTTAAAATAGATTTAAAAAGCTAATAAAAATACAGAAATGATAATCTTAACAAAAATGAATTCGCAAAAATCAATAATTGCCATATTTCAACATAACCAGCAATGAAATATAGCTCTATTGATTTTTTTTTTCTGAAAAAAATGCAAAAATGAAATCATAGTATCACATACTTTTTCGTTGTAACCTGCACGTCGTCCAACAAAATATGCATTATTTACCACATTGTGATGAGTTAAGGTAGCTCCTTTCGGTTGACCGGTGGTACCCTGAAATTAAAATAGGCTATTATTAGGATTAAACATCTGACGTAATTTTTACAGTATTAATCGATTTCAATATATTCATTAATGTTGATGTTTCATTTTTTATTTATCGTCAGTAACTTTTCTTAGTTAATTTACTTCTTCTTTTGAATACCAAAAGGTATTTTATTGAATTTATTGTGGAATTCTAACAAGTAAAACAGGTAAAGTATTCATTTGCTTTTCGTCAATATTAAAAAAAAATTTACTTCTTACGTTAAGAGTTTTAATTTCAGATTTCAGTTGAATTCAAAACACAAACTTCAATTCCAGTTTTTTTCTTTTACTTTTGATTACATCGAAATATTTTTTTTTCTTGCAAAAGGGAATGAACGAATACCATTTGATGACAGTCTACTTTCTATCATTTTGGTTACAGAAAAGATATCAGTCATCTTTTTTTAGGTTCATTATAGAATCGAACAATTTGTTAATTTTTTTTCAAGCGTCCTTCAACAAATGTCATGCCATCAATATGATATCCCAAAATGCGAAATGAAATGTTCCACAATTAAATATAATTATTATTATTGAAATAAAAAACTTTCAACACTTATACTTTGTATTATTATTATTATTTCAAAACTCAAAGGGTAAAAAATGCTAATGATGTAGTTTCACTCCTTATTATTCTCATTATTATTTATTATTATTTTTTATTACTATTAATTATTGTTTATTATTGTTTATTATTAATTTATAATTATTATTTATGCATAATTATAATAATTTACTGTTTATTGTTGCTGTTATTGTTTATTGTTACTGTTACTGTTGTTGTTATTGTTGGTTATTGTTATTGTTATTGTTATGGATTACTATT
>JABVXU010000632.1:0-29888 GCA_013365365.1 Cruorifilaria tuberocauda
TTTTTCAAAATTATAAAATATAAAAAAGTGTAAAAGGTAAAATGATCAAGAAATTAATGTGAAAATATAGCGATAAGTTTCTTTCCCTATTCCTATATTTATCACTTTTAGCTATATTACAACAAAATTTTATACTGTTAAGATTAGCATTTTATTGATTGCAGTTAGCAAATGATTTGATGCTACTATAAATATTAATTTATTGCCACTAATGAGCCATGTTTTTGAATATTTTCATCTTTCTCTATCATAATAAGCATACATAATAATTATCGTCTTTAAATGAAGATATTAGAATTGAATCGGAAATTAACTTAACTCATAACTCTATCATCAGGTAATATATACATAAATGAAATTTGTTAAAATCTTTTTTTTTCTCTTTTCATCTTCAAACTTTCAGCAAACGATTAAGTTATTCAGATTAGTTTTAGTCATACCTTAAGTTTAATAGAAGTTATACCTATCGACCTTTTTACAATAAAAAAAAGTATTACTTTAAATTTTCAATTTTTCAATTTCAAGAAAAAGAAACGCATTGGATAATTTGACGATATTATATTGAATAATCATCTATTAGTATTTTAAATTACTCTAAAATTCAATTGCAAAAACAACGTGAATATTTTGCATCCAAACAGTAAAATATTATCAGTCATAATAAGTTAATCATTAACGGTTAAATTTCTAATTAAAATTAATTAAATAAATATATATTTATTACTGCATATTTATCATGCACTTCTATATACTTGTAGTAAATTTCTTGACTGAGGCATATTAGATACAAAGCTATATTATACATTTATAAATTAATTAATTACTAAAATTCAAACGTTTAATTTAAGTATATTAAATGTAAAAAGGACGACAGCAAATAATACTATCAATGAAATATATTAACATTTAGCAAATTCCTTCAATTTGATAAATGGAAATGGAAAGATAGTTTAACAATAGGAAAAAAAAACTTAATGTGCTATTTAAATTAATGAAATTAATTTATAACAAACAAAAAGAAAAGGAATGAACTGATCGATCCTTATCACTTATCATTTTTTTTTCTTCTTGTCCTGATAAATGTTAAACATTCAGAAATGTAAGGAAAATTTTTCTAAAACACTCATCAATCAATCTTTTGATCTCATAACGAAGAGTTGAATGATTGTTGTTGTTGTTGTTGTTTGTTGTTTACATTCAAATAACAATAAATTAAATTCATGCTTTTTCAATTTCTTTAAATCTCTCAATCATCCCTCTACTCTCTATCCTATCCTATTTTTTGCTCTTTCATTTAATCATTTCTCATTCATCTTCTTCTCTTCCCTCTCCATAATTCATAATTTTCATTTCATCATGCTTCATTTTCCTTTTTTCACCCTTCTCTCTCTTACATTTCCTCTTTCCAAATTTAATTTCATAACTTCTTCTCTTCTTTTTCCATTATACCTCTTTGCATCATTCAATTCATACCTTTTGTTGTCTTAACAATCTTTTTGGAAAGCAACAATTTTTGCTTCTCATCATTTGCGCTCTCTCATCGATTTCCTCCCATTTTGACGATAGTATATTTTATTCTCATAAGTTAAGTAAAACTTTTTAAGTTATTTTTGAAATTAATTTTACAATCGCATCATTTTCAACTTTTCAGGTTAAATCTGATATTTCTCCATGTTTATTAAATTCCATTTATTGATTATAATCAACAAATTTATTGTTTGTTTTGATTGCGCTATTAAGTAAATAATTCAAAATTCAATTCGATGTGAAATGATGATAGCATATTTTTGAGTGGTTTATTGCTGTTGTGAAAATCGAGAAAAATGATGGGTTGGGAGGGAGGGGAAAAGAAAAAAATAGGAAATGAGAAAAGTGATAAATGCCTTCTGTTGCTTTGTCATTATTTATTTATTTGTTGTTTTTACATTTCCTGCACTTTATCCTTATCGAAGGTCAAAGGGCATATACAATCATTATCATTATTTCTCGTTTTTTTTTCCTGATATAATGAGAATTCTTTTTTTTTTTAATCTTGTAAGGTTTTTTTTTTTTTTTTGATTGTTCATTTTATATTAATTTCATAAATGTTATGAAATTCCATCATTTTACAATTAAATTCATTTTAAACTTCAAATACGCGTTTTCAAGCGCACGTTTTTTCATGTTTTCGTTTTATCACTGTAGATTTGATTTGAAAATTTTTGAAAGTAAAGTCATTTGAAAAGTAAAATTATTTGAAGTCATTTTATTGTTGTAATTATCAATTTTTATTTTATGGAATTTAATTTACCTCTCCTTTCTCCCCCGCTGAAATTTATCATTTATCATTATTCCGAAAGTTTTACTTCACTTTTTGCTTTCTCTTCTCACCGTTAATTCATTAATACCGGAAATTGTTCAATGAGATATTCAATTTTATTTCGGTCCATTAATTCTTTTTTTTTTCTTTTTTTGGTTTAACTCTGTAAAATCTGAGAGCTATTTAAATTTATCATAAAATATAGTCTTATCTCAATCTTTTCAGAGCAATGATCAAAAATCACTTAAAAAAATTTTTCACTCACTGAATTGATTAATGAACGTTATCAATCTTTATCAAGATGATATTAGATGTAATGTCTTTATCAGACAACAAATCAACAATTAAATATTCTCAAACATTTTTCCTTGATCAATCATAATTTTTTTGTCATGGAAAGAAAAACTTTTTTTTTCTCTCCAATAATACTATTATGGAAAGGAAAAAAAGAAAAAGGGAGAGAGAAAGAGCGAAAAAAATAACTTAAAAGTATGTATTAGCATAATACAAACGAAAGTATTATTCATTTAGAATAACGAAAAGTTTTTTCTTTCTTTTCACTTCTTCCGATTAATTTCGTAAAATTTATTGTATTTGACGGCTGTACATTATTCTTGAATTTATTTATTTCATCATAAATTTTTATGGATTCGAAATAATATTGTGCAAGAAAAAAAAAGAGAGACCTCATTTCTCAAAGCTAAACAGAATTTACATTTATGTAATTTCTTTTTTAACAAAAACAGTTACAGAGAGAAAAAAGAGAGAAGGAGAGGGAAAGGGAGAGAGAGAGATGGAAAGTAGAAGAAAAAAAGAGAGGAAAGTTGCAATCTATTCCTAAAAGAATTTTATTTCAACTGTTCTATTATTACTGGAGGTGGTAAAATTAATTCTGCTAGTATAAATTTAGCTAAAATGATAAAGAATTAAATAGTTATTATCGTTGATAATATATTTGGAAAGAACGGTGAAATAACTCTGATAGTATAAGTTTAGTTAAAATGATAAATGATAAAAAAAGAAAATTTAAATAGTTATTATCATTGATAATATAATATAATATATATTGATAATATGTATGAAATTGATTTTATTTTAGCTCTTAAATAATTATTTTATAAATTCGAATTCGTAGTAATAAATGTCATGGGAATTGATACGTTATCCGATTTACCGTTCTTTGAGGTTTACTTCAAATAATATCAAAATGTTTAGTTTTAGGAAAACAAAGTGAAATTAAAGAAACTTATATAAAATTATCCTTCGATTATTATCAATATCATTTGAAGTAATTATCAATTTATACTCTTATCACAACCATTTCATTGATTTTTTCCAATTCTATTCCCTCAGTAATAACATTTTACAATATTCAAATGATATATTCGAATTGATAATTAATAATTTAACCTATTGGTAAATATCATAATTCAAGGAAAAGAAAAAATCAGCCATTTAAGTATAAAACATTTCTTTGGCTTTTTTTTTTCATTTCGAAGAAAATTTTATTTATTAGAAGATAACCCGACATTGTAAATATATGGGAAAATAACCGATTGTCACCTCTCATTGTCTGTTATCTATGAGATATCTTATTATCATCATCCTTAAGAAATAATACTCAAATATTTCCCATAGTTTCATTTCTTTTCTCAATTCTTTTCTCAAGTTTTGTTGATGGAATGAACGGATATTCGCTATAATTTAGTTGTATGCAACGTTTGCTACTATGTTTCTATTATTTAGCTTGAAAATTTAACTGAATCAAAAATTTTGCTTAAATCAATAATTTAAGTAAATTTAATTAAATAATCTTATCAGTCTTTACTTTCATCTTACTCATACTTCAAAACATTCCAATTCAAATTCAATAATTCAAACTATTAAAATTAATATATCAATGAGAGATTTTGCTAATGAATTTATTTATATGGAAAAATAAGAGGAAAATATATTTCTAATTAAACTAAAAAGAAAATTGAAAATTATTGAATAAATTCAAATTGAAAAGAAAATTTCTTTTTTCAATTCAAATTTCCTGTTGAACCATGAAATAGTGAAAGTGAATTGCAACTGGAATTCGAATTCTAATTTAAACTAAATTTTTTTGCGCATATTTTAATATAATTTGCTCATAGTTTCGTCATATTAAAATAATGTATGCTCAATTAAACTAGTATAGCATAAATTAGTTAAATGAGAATTAAATTCTTTACAAATTCAATTTTCATTTATAAATACTTCAAATTTTAAACTTTGGTTTTTTAATTAATTAATTTTTCTTTACGTGAAGGTCATTTTTTTCTATGTATTATTTTATTCTAACAAGATATGACAAGTATTTCTCACCTCAATTCACAACGGTTGCATGTAGGAAGAAAAAAAAAAACATTTTTCATTAATTGAACAATTTATTTCTTACCTACTTCATATACTTTTATTGATTTTTTTTCTCATGATAATCTAATTTTTTTTTCCTTCACTGACACGATAGCAAAAATTTTGATATGAATATTATCTAATTTTTAACAAATTTTTTTCTAAAAAAGTAATTTTTTGTCTCGATGAAAATTGTTTATATTCTTGTAATTTACGTCGATTAAATAGACTGAAATTGGAATGAAACAAGCTGATGTGAAATTCTTTTTTGCATTCATTTTTTGAATAATTCTTTTTTCTCCGTCATTTACGTCAATTTCAAAAGTTAGAGTGAAGACTAAATAAATTAAAATTCCGAATTATTTCTTATATAGAAAGTACATTACTTGTTAGAAGCAATTATTCTTCTTTATTGAAAAAAAATTAACGATAATTAGCTTCAAACTCTTATTTAATTTTCCGTTTTGATTTTAAATATTGTAATAACTCATTAATAATTTTTATTCTTTATTCTTTATTTTTTATTCTTTATACGTTGTACCTTGTACTTTGTAATTTACTCTTTATTCCATATACTTTTTAATTTATTCCCACCTACTTCAGTTGATTACGAATTTTCTAAATTTTCTGATGCTAATTTTTTATTCACTCTTCTCTCTTCATAGCATTAAAAGTAATGATTTATACAAAAGTTAGGTTAAGGTCATTAAGGGTCATTAAGAGAATTGACATAAATAATCTTATAAATTGTTCATCATGAAAAAGATTTGAATTTCAAGATTAAAATGATTAAATTGGAATTAATCTATTATTTCAATTATTTATTTGATTTTCTAAAAATTGTTTTTTTTTCCTTCATTTCATTCCAAATCGATATAGCAATGATAAGAAAAATCAGTAATACAGAGAAAAACAAAGTAATAAAAATCTAAATAAAACGAAGAAATGATAAAGGAAAATTTTCGAATAAAAATTTTTCTTCTCTTTATTTTCATTCATCCAGTATGTAATGAAAGAAATAAAAACAAAAGATTTAGTTCTTTGTTTTAAAAATTTTCTCAAACAAATTTAGCATATTTAAATATTGATTATCATTATTTCTTATTTCATATCTAAATATTGATTATCATTATTTCTTATTTCATATCTAAATATTGATTATCATTATTTCTTATTTGATAAAGTTTGTAGTTAAAATATTTAGTGATAATATATTTCAAATGTTGCTTGTATATTATCAATCAACTAAACGTTTAAAGATCGCTTAAGGATTTATTAAACATATCGATTATTACATATTACATTATATATATTTGAACACTGTTTATATTGATTGTAACAATTTTGGTTGTAAAATTCAGAAAACGATTTTATTGTCTTATTAATTAATCTTTTGTGAAAGGTTAAAAGATCGATTTTTAACTTTTTATCGCTTGTAGAAAATTTTAAAATCCTTATTGATTGATTATTTATTCTTTTGTTTATTTTTTTTTTGTTTATTTGTAATTGATTTACTTTGTTTATTAATAGAAATAAAAAGAAGGAATTTACTTACTTGTTTACTTACATATCTTTTATATATTACTCATAATTTATTTACTCACTTCCACAACTTAATCTCATGTAAATTAAACTAAACGAATACTCTTCTCTATTTCTCTATACATCAAAATTTACATATTATATTTCCTTTTGATTAAATGCATTTGATCTCATCTATCTCAAAACTATTTTCAAAATATCAAAATTGTTGTTTATCGCTGATAATCAAGCATAGTATTTTGGTTTATTTTAATTTAACTCTCTTCTCTTTCTGTTTCTCTCTTCTTTTCTGCAAAAGGTAGAACGTTTTAAACCGAATAAATGATTAGTGGAATTAATTTATTATTAAATTATTTATTTTTTATGTTTTGCTAGCAATTATCATTGTTTCATTAGGACATCTGTGAACAAATATATTTTATAACATTTTCACTTACTTCTTTATATTTTACTTTATAAGGTTTATACCTTGTAAAGTTTTATTTCAAATTATTTTGTATTTATTATTTCTAGGAATTTATGGGTGATTTCTTTTTTAATTTCGGTTTCTTTTTTTTTCTATCAAATGTATCGTAATTAATTAATTAAATAAGAACTCTCTTATGATTTTATTTTTATCATCATATTATGATCAACTGATCAACTGATCAAGACCGATGATAATCCTTATCATCACTTTCATCTTTATTATTACTTTGTAATTATTTTCATTATGTAATAAATTTGAGTAATTCATACTTTTCTATTTAAACCTATATCTAAATTATTAATGCTAATTTTGAAGTTCAAATTGAAAGCAAAAAAGGATTCTATTACAATTACTCAATCTCGCTTTTATTTTTAATTCAATATATTTTTCATTCCCATTACTGATGATGAGAAAAGCATTTTTTTTTTGTTTTTAAAATTATCATTTTTATCCCATCTCACATTTTTCATTCGTTTCCCTAACAATTTTTCCATACCTATTCAGTAAAATTTTTTTCCCATTCAAATTACTCATAGAATTTCATAAACCTTTAAAAGATATTCTCGAATTTCTGCATTTCATTTTGGAAGAAAATTTTTTACCTTTCATTCCGATTCATCGATAGTTTCTATCATTTAAGCAGTATATGTGTTATTGATGAATGATAATTTGTTAAATGATCAATTAAAAGTAATATATTTGGTAGTGATTATTCGGAAAAGAACCGGTTTTGATTTTCTATGCGGGAAAGTTAAAATATCGAATAGAGTTCGTTACGATTGTTGTGGATGATCATTCGTCCTTTCCGTATCGATATAATTCACTTTTGTAAATTAATTCTTGTATTTTGTATGATCAGGAAATGTAAGGAAGAGATGATTGTAATTTTTAAATTCATTAAAAAGCTAATAAAATCAAAGATAGGATAAGCAAAAAGTTTGTTAGTTATTTTAAGTTTTTTAGGAAAAAAAATCAATTCTAAATTCATTTATACATCGTTACGTTCCAATAACTGATAAACAAACAATTTAATTTCTATTTGCTTCCTAACTTTTATCATCAAATACCACAATAATAGTAATTGTAAAATTTTAATTGTAATTGTAATAACAACAAATAATACTGCGCTATTATTTTCATTCATCACTTCAGATACGCAAAAATTAAATTTACAATAAGTTTTATTTCTTTGAAAAAAAATCAATATAACATGCACCAATCATTATCATTTATAAAATTTGTTTAATTCAGTTAAAAATATCTAATTAGCTATAAATTATTCAATTTTACTGTTACATTTCATTTCAGGATACGATTTAAATTATTTAAATTTAAATTATCAACGAAGAAAAATAATTTAACTAAATTGTAACGGGAGAATACTCTTGAACCATTTTTCATGATTTCTAACTGGTGATATTTGTACTTAGTGTTAAAATTTACTTGGGAATGAATAAATCATATTTCTTCCCATTCTTCATGCCCTAGATGCATTAGGTGATGTAGAAGAGATAGAGAAATGAAGGAGAAGAAAAATTTGAAACAAATTTTTAAATTAAAACAAAGGTAGAGAGGTAAGACGAAAGGAACAACTGTTTTGCTTAAAACATAATGTATTTTTAAACTGAAAAAGATGATAGAAAAGAAAAAAAAAAGAAGAAAACTCAAAACTCTTCCGTATACTTTAAGTATAAATATAACTGAAATTTGTTGAACAAAATAATTTTGCAATTTTCTTTCTTTTCAATCAAATTATATTATTACTTTAATAATTTTATTTTAAATTAATTTCATACAGGTATTTTTCGAATAATTTTCCATATTTTTCTTTGATCTTTTTCAAATTTCATTCATTATCACCTGTTAAGATTGTTCTTTTATTCTTTTTCTCTTCTCTTTCACTCATCGATCATTTAATCTGTTCAATCTGCTGATTATTTTAAATCATATATTTGTATTAGCAGTTAGAATATATTGAAAAATTTTTTTTAATCCTTTTTTTCTATTAAAATTATATCTTATATTTTGTAAATTTAATAGTTTAGTAATCAGTAATTGTATTTAAATTATCTTTATTCTGATAAGTGATTAATTTGTTATTGGTTCCAAACTTTCAAGTAACATTCACATTTAGTTTATCAGTAATACTTAATTTTTTATTAGTCATAGGAAAGTAAACAAAACGAAAAAAAAGGCTCTTAAATTTTCCGAAAATTATATTCCTTAAAACCCAAAATTTAAAAGCTTTAAAACAAAAACACAAATTAAGATAAACAAAAATGAAAAATTCCTATAATTAATAAGAAATTGAATAATTCCTAAATTGAACTTAAATACAGTAGCTGAATTTAAATTCTTATGGAATTAAAAAAAAGAATCTAAATTTGAAAAAAAAAATTGAAATTCCACTTACTTCTAACTTTTCTGAATCATACGACAAAAAATAAGAAATCATTTACCATTTGAGAAAAGAAAAGGATTTATGATTACTGTATGGTAAAATCCATTTTCAAAAATTGTAAAATTTATTAAATTCCCACCGGTATGTGAATTTTTTCCCCTAAAATTTTCTCTTTGCGATCCAAATTTATGTTTCACAAAAAGCTCTCTCTCTCTCTCTCTCTCTTCATTTCATTCTTTTTCTTTTTCCCAAGCTAACCATCTTTTTGTACGTTATTTATGAAAAGAAATCTATAATATTTTATGAAAAATTCTCTCCATCTCTTTCTCTCTCTTTCAGTAAATTTCATTAAATTTCCTTTCATAACCGAAGACCGAATAAAAATTTCCAGTGATTTAATAATATATTTTCTTAGCTTTTCATTCAATTCAATCTAATCTGAAGAAAAATAAATAGCTGATGAAATTTGCATTTCTTTTTTTTCTTCTATTTTGCTTGATTAATGATTATTTGAAATTTTAGGAAGTTGATAATTAAATAATTAGAAATTTACTCTATTCTTATCCCTCGAATCCTCCACTCCTAGTACACATCTATATTACAATGCAATATTTTTATCAGAATTAATTATCTGTAATTCGAAATAAATTTTCGATATCAATATAAGAATATTTAAACTATTACTATTATTATTATTATTATTGTTATTTAGATAATCAAATTTGAGATTGATATCATATCACTTATCATCAGACTGTGTTTTCGTTCGATTTTTCATTGTTTAATTTAACTGATAATTGATTGAGTTTTTCGATTCAACTAATAATTGATAATTGCTACCGAAAAATTGTTTCGAATTACAAAAAAAATGATATGAATTTCATAAATTGTAAATTTTATTTTGATTACTGATCAGATCAAATGTTCCCTTTCCCTTTCTCTTTCTTCTCCAATTGCGAAAATAAATTCTGGTACAAATTTTTCATACTTTTTTAATTTGTTCATATATTTTTGGGATTGAAAGTAAAGTATTCATGTTTCGATTATCATTACAGAAATTTTCATGTTTGATAATAAATTATGATAAATGATAGCAATGATAGCTCATAACATTCGCTTTTTTTTGTTTTTTTTTTTTTTTGTTCCAACCAAATGATTAATTAATTTTTCTATCAATCAAATAATCGATTAGTTTTACAAAAAGTTTATTAACATTTGAAACATTATACTTATCATTCCTTTCTTTTCCTAAATTTCATCAATTATTACAATTCAAAATATAAGAATTAAATTAAATTCACGAAAATATCACTATCATTTTCTTCATTCACTATTAATCATACAATTTTTTGTTATTTTTAAATCGGAATTTGAAAAAAAAATTTTAGAATATCCTGTCCTTTTGATTTGATTATTCCTTTCAGTTTAAATTATTACAATTCAATTTCTTCATCTCTACAACGTACGTGCAAAGCGTTTCATTTTTACAAAAATTGAATACATGGAAAAAAAGATATGTAATCATTCAGAGAGAGAAAGAGAAAGCGAGAGAATTATCCATGTATTTTTTTGAAATTCAATGAGAAAAAAATTATTTAAAAGAAAACGAAATAAGTTTATTGAGTGAATAAATCTTTTTCCTCTATTCATTTTAATTTTATTAAACTTCAAAAAGCTATTGCCTACTATATACAATTCGGAATTAATTTATTTTAATTTGATTATGTAATATACTGATTCTGATGTAAACATGTAAATAAAATAAATGGTCAGATAATAAAAATAAAAGTTTACCTAATGAGAAAGAAAGTAGTATTATACTACAAGTGAAAGTAATATAATGTAAATATCGTACAAAGTGATGTAAGATTCAGAATTTTCAATTTCGTTAATACAGTACAACTTTAGTGATTTAAATATTGTAATACGGAAATATTTTATTTTATTTTGCAGCTTTTTTTCCTATTATATCATTCTACTACTTTTTTTTTTGCTATCCTTTTTAGCAAAAGAGACTGGAAATTAGTAAGGTTTAAATTCGATTCAATCATGGGTCATTCGGGTCATCTAACTCAGTTGTCTAAATCTATTTTGATCCATACTTCAGTTTTTCATCTTTTAATCATTCGAAAAAGTAAATGATAACAGTTCTGATAAATTTTCCTCTATAATTCAATTTGTATAGCCTTTTTTAAAATTCTCTTTTTAAATTCTATCATTCATTCTTCCACTTTCTTCCTCTTTTTTGCTTTAAAATAAATTAGTTAAATTGGTTTTCTAAAATTGTTTTTTTTCTAAAAAAATTCAAACATTTTTTTCTGCTTTCAAAAATTCGAAAAGAAAATTTGAATTTGAAAAAAAAAATTCAATTTTAGTTACTTAAACATTTCTGAAAAATCTCAATCTTGCAAGATAGTTTCATTAGAAGAAAGAAAAATTAAGCAACAATCTAAAAACAAAAGGAGAAATTTGAAAGCTTTCTTTCTATTTTCTTCCTAGTTACATAATCTCTAGAAAAAAAATGTTGTTTTCAGATCAGTTTGAATAGATGAGATCAAATATCTTCTCTCCCTGCCTCTCCCTCTCTCTCCCTCTCTCTCTCTCTCTCTCTTTCATTCCTGCTTTGCTTACAAAAAAAGTCACGTGTATTGAACATGAAAGATGATGATATCCATTTATTCCATCTTATCTTTATTGTTAGTTTAGTTATTATTGGAAAATTCATGTGATACTCAATGATTCATTTATCCATCATTTAATGATTTACTGATAAGAACTGATAAAAGAATTGTTCGTTTTTTTTTTTTTGTTGCTCTCTCTTTCTCCGCCTTTTCCTCTTACTCTTTCTATCTTTAATGATGTAAAAGGTGAAATGTAAAGTGTTAGATAAACAGGTTTTGTGTCAATTAGATAAACAGATTTCCTGTTACCAATAAATTCCCGCTATTATCTCATCATGTTCATGTATATATCATAATTTAATCCTACTCCTATATAAATTTTAATCGATAACTAATCTAAGCTAAGCTAATCCATCCATATCGTTTATTGATTTATTGCTACATTCAAAGTTTCTCATAAATTGAACGGAAATAATTCTATGCTAATTTCTCTTCATCAACAATTTCATTATTGATTATTTATAATTTCTACTATTTGTTATCATCGTGCATAATTTCACTATTGATTAACTTATGATTCTAATTTTTTTAAATTTACTTATCATACACTAATTTAACTATTAATTATTGATTATTTGTGATTTTAATTTCTTGCATTTATATTAGTACGTAATTTCATTATTGATTACTTATTTTGATTCATTTCATAATTTCGTTATTGATTGCTTACATCATTTTATGTAATTAAATGTAAGGATAATTGTGCTTTAGAATTTCTTCAAATGCATTTCTTAGTTTTTTTTTTTCTCTTCATTATCTTTAAGCATTAAAATTTTTTTTCTCAACAGTTACATTTTATATCTTCTCATTTTCGTCTACTTTTTATTTCTTATCGATTAATTTTATCTAAAATTTCCCATTCGATATTATATATATCTATGCATGAAATGATACTTTATCCGATACAAACCTTATAATTATTTATTAAATGAAAAGGTAAAGGGAAAAAAATGTACATGAAATAATGAAGCATATGGTATGATATTTCATATTGATCGTTTAAATTAAATAAGCTAAAGAAGGATTGAAAATATTTCATTTTTATTTTACACCTTAATTATTTTATGCGTAATTTAAATTCTGTGAAATATGGCGTATGGATATCTTTTCAGATGATTTGGAATTTTTCATGATTGATTTAATACATTTAATACATTGGTACTATTATTGATTTAATACATTAGTACTATTATGTGGCATTTTTAACAGTAAGTAATCAAGTATCGGGTATTGTTTCTTTTGTCTTACTAATATTGCTCTAATGCATTTGTATTAGAAAGGTTTATTATCGATCATTGATTGATCTCTTTTTTTTTAAAAAAAATCTTTTTTATTATTTGTTAACTTTTATTATTTTTTAGAAATAAATAGATATGAATATATAGTTAGTTTAAATTTTTATTTTTTTAAAATTTAGGAAAACGAAAATAAATAATGAGGGTCAAATTAAGATTGATTTGAAAATAAATAAAAGCAAAAAATCAGTCTAGATTAGATACTTTGATAATCATATCTAGTGATCGATTATCTGTATATCATTATATTAATCATTATCTGTATATAATTATATTAATACCTATTATTAGTTGGACGTACATATGGTTAGAAAAGATAATTAATACTGTTTCGTTCGTACGGTGCACATATTTGAGAAGCTATATGAGAAGCTGAAATACTAATAGGAATAATTAGCTTACTCAAACTAATAGCTTACTTAAATCCATCCATATGTTATTTCGGAAAACAATTTCTTATCTAATCATCTCTTCTCGAATTTGATCATTGATTTTACGTCCAGTAAATTGTTTACTTTATACTTGTTATACTTATTATACTTGTATTATTTGTACTTATTATACTTATTAGTTTAATTTTTAAATGCATCTAAAATTAAAGCTAGAATATACTTTTTTCATTCATTAGTTTATTTTAATTTCGATGATATTTTGTGGTTTTTTTTTTTTTAACTTCCAATTAGCATTTCTTTTATTTTATTGCACAGTCATTCCATTTGATGAATGGTATTGTTTTTTTTTTTTTAACTTTTTAAATGATAGCAATTAGTTATGTTGAAAAAAAAAAAGAAAACATACGTTAGAGATTTTATTAGAAATTTTAAACAGCTATCAGTTTCCTATTATCAAAGATGAATGTTTAGCATTTTCCGGAAATTTATTTAAACGTTTACAACGTATAGTAGCAGGTGTAGTAGTATTATGATGATATCATCATCTTCCGGTAAAAATTGTTCTCTGTAATCAATGTTTGTTGCTTTAGTTAAGAAGATTTCCATCTTTATATTCCCCGAGAAACTAGAAATATTGATTTTACCAATGAAAGAGATTTTCTTCATTTTCTTTCCACGTCTTCCCACCATTATGTTTCTCCTGAAAGCTAGAAATATTGATTTTTCCAATGGGAGAGATTTTCTTCATTTTGTTTCCATCTTCCCATCTTTCTGTTTTCCTTGTTTATTATTGGAAATTTCGAGATATTGATTTTTGACGGGAGAGAGATTTTCTTTATTAGTTCTGATTATAATATATTCTCATGTATTCATCTGGAATTATTTCCAACTATTTTTTTATGCATGTTTTGATGTAAGTTTTGAATATTAGCAAATCTGTTTTTCAAGTTTTAATTTAGTGATATGAATATAAGTTTCCCAATTCTTCTTTGCTGTCAATTCAAAACAATAAAGTGTAAGTTATTAGATCCAAAGGAATTTAATATATTTTATGTTTGAAGAAATTTCCACTTTCAAATAATACATTGAAATTTGATAAACGACGATGATAAGCTATCCTCTTTCATAATTTCATTTTGGAAATAAAATAATAAAATAGTAAGGATCAGTAATTAGTTTAATAAGAATTTGTTAGGAATTAAAATTGAATTCAAACATGTTTTCAGTATTGCATATTTTAATATTAAAAATTGTTGATAATTAATATTTGAAATATATTCAAAAGTATTTTATTCCTTTTATTCTAATCATCTTATTTATGCTAATACTAATCTTACTGTTTATTATTTTCGATTCTTATTCTATATTACTAAAGCATTTCAAGAATGTAAGTATAAATTATTCCATTTCTGTTGCTTTTTTCTTTTGTGAGATACTTTTATACAAATTGTGTTAAACTCTAATAGAATTTTTTTCAGAGTGGAGGGAATATCCGTGAACGGTTTGTACACGTGTAAATAACTATTTATTTCAAATTATGCTAAATTTCTCGTCATTTAAGCTGATATAAATTGATAAACGCTACTGTATTCTTTTTTTTTCCCATTTTGTTATCACTTTTTTTCTTTTTATTAATTTGAATTTTTCTGAAAACAATAGCAAAGGAAAGAAAAACAAGAACAAAAGTACGAAAAGAATATTTCGAACAAATGCTATCCATTTTATTTTTCTTCGTCATTTTCTTTGGTAAGTTTTTTTTTTTGCTTAATTTTGAAATGTTTTGATTCTTTTTTCATTAGCATATAAAATGATGATAAATGTGATGATTGCTTGAAAGTTTATGCATAGGAAAATGTGTCTGTGATAATTATGCATGAATGTAAATAGCGATAATAATAATTGTTATTTCACTTTAGCAATTCACTAATTAGATTATCAATAATTTTAAAGAGTACTTCAGATGTTTGTTTATTTGTTCATAATTCTTTTAAGAGCAAAAATAAGTATTATTTGTAGTAGAAGTAAATATTAATTATTTATATTAATGCTAATTACAATAAAAAATCATTTAGTGCTAGATTTAATAATTTTAATTTATTTTGATTTTTATATGGAATTTTCAATTTAACAGGTTATTCATGTAGTACAATTTTTGCTATAAATAACGCGGTTGCACAAGGCAATTTAGCAGTAATTTTCAATGCTACATCAGCGAAATCAGGTGATGACTATCCTCTCAAAGCTAATGTACCTAATTTATGGTAAGTTAAAAATTTTCCTATTTATTTTTCATTTTACGAATAATTTCTTATAAATTTAAAATCAAACCGTACAAATGAAATTTGTTTGTTTCAAATGAAACAAATACAATAGTGATTAGTAATTTCTTACTTTTAGCCTTTGATTATTTCAATTCTATAAAAAAATAAAGGGATATTGTTTTCATCTAATACTAATTTTCATTTAATACACTGTTTTTCAGGTGTCAAGCAATGTCCAATGTAACTCAACGTTTGGTACCCATCAAAGAAGCTCATTTTATTCGAGATTCTGATAAGGAAGTTCTACCGGCGATTGTCATCAATCAGACGCGAGCATTTTTGCAATTCGGTGATACAACAGTCTTAAATACAGGAAGATATCGTTGCGAAATTACCACGGAAGAGGATGAATTAGTGTGGGGATGGTTATTTATGAATGGTTAATTTTTTTATTAGATTCATCAAATTTCCCCATTCTTCAGTTCTTTCCACAAAGCATATAAACGGATGTCTAATAGATTTTATTGTTTGAAAATAATCTACGTTATAGTGCGACCTGTTTTCCATGTGGACTCTTCAAAGACGTTGGATTTAGTTGGTGATGATCATTTCCGCGTTCGAGCGTCCGTTCTGAGGGCAATAGAAGGCGAAACAGTAACACTGAATTGTCCTGTACGAGGTTTTCCAGAACCAACCGTCAAATGGTTTAAAAATAGTATACCTGTTGGTAAGTGGATATATGATTGTATAAGTTAATATAAATAATACTAGTAGTTGAAATAATTAGAAATGATTGTACGATACAATTTAGAGACAAAAAATAGTTTTTGATTCGATGAAAAATACTTTAATATTTGGTAAAAAAAAAAAAACAACTTTAATGGTTTTGGCTTTTTGAGTGTATTTCTTTAATAATTTATAATTGTTGACAATTTTTCACTCATTGAAGCAGAAATTGTTGCAGCATCAACAGAGCAAATAACCTTCTTAGAAAAGGACTTGCAAATTGCGAAAGTTGAATTTGATGATGAGGGAATTTATTCGTGTATCGCACGAAATACATTTCCCATATCTTTAGAAGAGCCGGGAGTGCTATGGGAATCACGATTTGATCGCGAACTTAAGGTGAAAGGTAAATTTTTCTCTATTATTTCTGTATTTTTATACTTTTAATATTCATCTATATAATTGATTTACTTAAAAGAAGGTAATTAAATGCTTAGTTGTAGTTGTCGAAGTATTTTTGCACTGCTGATTAAAGTTCGAAATAGTGAATTAGAAAAGTTTGATTTAAAGTGAAGATTACGAAGGGTGATGAGAATGAATTAAGGAATCAAGTGAATGATTTAGCAACTTTGAATAGGAGAAGTAGTTTGAGGAAATGGTTTCCTAGTATTCATCTTCAAAATAAGTCTAGAGAGAATTTGGATCTTTGAAAGTTCCCTTTTTTTACACTTAGTTACTTTTTGTTAGTAATTCAGAACTTGCGAATCTCAAATATTTTATCGTTAGCAATAGCTGGAATATTGGTAGATTAAGAAATTAGCAGAAGATGAAACATTCAATTTGTCGTTGATTTTGAAACAAAAGAGGAAATGCAAAATGAGAAAGTTGAAAAGCTAGTATATCTTTTTTAGAACTTCAAAATTCGTGAAGAGCTAGTGGTGATATCGCATATACCTAATAAAAGATCAAACTTAGTCAAATTTAATTATTGATTTTTTTCTCATAACATATTTTTTTCCGATAAATAATAGTTATTTATCTTCATATTCTTGAAAGGTTGACACATTATGCAGTTAGCCTGAATAAATGCTAAGATACTCATATTAGTCCGGAAATTTTACTCATTGTTCAAAACATTGAATATGGATGAAGAAATTTTAAATTTGCAAAAAACAAAAACGTTTTTTGTCCATATATTAATTTGTAAAATTCACATTTTTGTAAGCACAATAGATGTATAAATTATTACTTTGTCTGTTAATATTGAAGGTAAGAATATGAGATTATGAATGTAAGTATCAAATACTGAAAGTTGTGGCAGGTAAAATTTCTTATTTTTTTTATTTACAAATTTAATGATTTATTTAACTTTACGGTTTATTTTTAATTTACAGTAAGAACTTATTTCAATAGATATATCTTCATGACTCTATGGAATACTTAATGCTAATCTTTAAAGAAATATTGCACTGCTGAGGAATTGATTAGATCAATGAGCAATTCAGATAGTTTATGATTATGAACAGTTTTTTATTTAAAATTTGATATGAAGTTATTAGATTATTTCAAAGTAATATTAATAATATTGAAACATCGTTATGGATTATTGAAATTCTAATTTTTTAGGCTCATATAGATGGATTTATCCACTTATACTTATCATTATCATATTATTGTTATTATACTTTATCATCTATGCATGCTCGGCATTCAATCGCTATAAAACGTACAATGTTGAAAAACATGAGAGGTATGTTGAATCATGAAATTTGTTTTTATTTCTCTTCTATGTAACCATAAAAGAATGTATATTTTTATTTATTAATCAATATCTATTTTATTTCTTGTTGCAAGATGAATTTAAATTCCTCGAAATTGGAAAAAAGCTATATGATTATTATCTCTCTTTTTGCTACTTCTAGTTGATAAGGAAATTTATTTGCTGTGTATTTGATGAATAGAACAATTATGCAATTATGCTACTCGAAAGTTTATTTATTATTTATAGACGTAAAAGGCGACAAGCAGCGAATCGTGAATATAATCGAAATATCTCACAGCAGCAACCAATCTTAGGTTACAATAATGGATAGGAATAGAAGCTGATTATTGGAGAAAAATAGAAACTACAATTATAGCGGATTTTCCATCTTCAATTATGCTTTTTCATATAACTGCCATGCAAAAAGAAAAATAAATGGTTTGAAAAATCTACTTTTTGTAATGTTTTTTTTTTCTGCATATAATTAAAGAATATTTTAAATATATTCTTTTAATTGTTTTACTGATATATATATATGTAATAATATCTGTTGAATAATACGTGCCTCGGTGCTTTTTATTCTGCCCACTTTCAAAAATTTTTTTTTAATTATAATTTTAATACATGCATAATTTCTGTTACTGTTTCTTTAGTGAGTTATAAAATTAATGAAAATTTAGAGTTTTTAGGAAATCTTTTCTACCTCTTGTGGTTCTCTTGATTTGCCCAGTAATTTCAATGATTAAGAAGTTTCTTTTTAGGATGAAATTTTAACATTCTAGGTAAAAAGTTTTTTCTTTCTTTTTTTCTTCCAATCATTTAAACTGCTTTTTTTACTATATAAAAATTTGAAATTGATTTAAAGAAAGATACTTGAAATCTTTCTTTTTAGCAAGACTTTCTCTTCACTGTTAGAGATATCCTTTCGTAATATATAAATCTGATCGATATAAAATGAATAAGTGTTTTGAATTTTTCTTTTTTCTCTTTCAAATTATACTTCCATTATATATACATTTGTTAAGTTATCATTATTTCCTACCCAACATTTCATGTATATCTCATATGTGTAGTACCTTATGTCAATAAATCTCAATTACTTTCAGGTTAATGGATGATGATAAAGGAATAATATTTAGAGAAAATTTTATTCATTTAGGTGATAATTAAGTTGGATATGTCAGAAACTGAGGCCAAATCATCCTTTCAACAAATATTCCATAAAAATGAGGAAAAACAGAGAGAGAGAGAGGGAGAAAGAGAAATATTAATGATGAAATTTTCGATCAACCTTTATCGATATGGCCTCTATCATTTTTGCATAAGATAAATGCAATTATAAATTCCTTGCTCGTTTTTTTTTTCTTTACAAAACTATGAAATTTTCATTTTATCACTGCTAGTTATATCCTAAAATATTTTTCAAATTTCAGTTAAATGAATATTTCAACCGTTTTTTTTTGTATGAATTAATATGTTCAGCCATTTTTCTGTTGTTTTTGATATTTATGACGAATACTATGCTTCAATGATAATAAAAATTTCTTTTAAAAAATTTGAATCCAATCAAACAGTAAAGTTTTTAAGAAATAATTTTATAAGTTTTGTTTTTTTTTATTTCTTTTATTTTTAAGGAGTTAAAATGTTGGAATTCTTAATTTTCAAAATTGAAAAATCAGTAAACTTTTAGAGCATACGAATTATTCAATTAGCACAATAAGCATGTTTTCTTGCAAACAGTTTGCATAAGTTGTCGATAACTTTGATGATTACATAACGATTGACTACAATCAGGTGCTATATCCTGACATTTCCATGCATTCATCCCATTTTGCGTTACAGTTTGATCTGCAAATTATACAGTTGTCAATATCGATCCAAAATGATATCAGTATTTTAAGAGTTATCTCAGCAAAAATCACCCTCTAATTAAAACTGCAAAAGGAATTTGACCATTCTAAATGCAAATTATTATAATTCTAAACATCCCTTTCACTGATAACCATTGATAAAATGCATAAATTGATTGATTGATTGATTGATTTTGGATGATTTTTAGAAATATATCATTTTGGAAATTTGTAAAAATATTTTAAAATACTGAATTAGAAATAGAAACAATTGAAGGCTAATTAATAATCATTACTAATTAATTTAAGATTTCAATAAATTCTAACACATTTTATATAGATAGTTTAAAGTTCATTATTTCACTGAGAAATTAGTTAATACAAACCTGGCCGACACAAATTACACGTTTTCGGGCATTCTCGATTCATTAATTGCGCATACCTTCGTTCACTGCATAAATATCGTTTACCTATCAAAATTGATTGATAAACATTTTATTAAATGTTCATTAAAATATAGTAATAAATTATACCTATACTTTAAATTAATTAGAATAATTTAGCTATAAATTTAAATCAATCAATCAAAATTTTCATTAATAATTATCATTAAGTTTCATTAAACTCATCATAATTAAAATTTATTAAAATATTTATTAAATTCATATACCTTCACAATCTATTGATGAATCTTTACAAATAGTTTGTTTAAAGCTTTGTTTCAGTGTAGAATACGTAGGATATGAATTAACTGTAGTCGATAGAGTTATTGTTGTTCTTCTTGTTGTTGTTGTTATCGTTGTTGTTGTTGTCGTTGGTGTTGTTGTTGTTGTTGTTGTTGTTGTTGTTATTGTTGTTATTGTTGTTGTTATAGGCTCTTCCGTAATTTCTTCTTCCGGTTGTTCAATTGTTATTTCAGGTTCAGGATATTCAATATTGTCTGTATCTTCATCATCTTCCTCCATATTTACATCTTCTACAACAATTTCCTAACAAATAATTTCGAATATTATCTTATCATCACTTTAATCATTTTAAAAGTTTGTAATTTCATGATATCTTTATGAGATATATCATAATTTTTAACATAATTTGAAAATTGTTTGAATGAATTTTATAACAAAATGAAAGATAGTTGTTGTTGCTGAGAATTGATAATTGATAAGTTGAAGCTAAATAATAAACTTTTAGCACTTATCAGAAACCTCTTTCAAAGTCATTTTCATCTTCGATGATTTCCTCTTTTTGATTATTTTCACATAGATCACACGTCCTGTAAAATTTTGAATCGTAAATTAATCCCACGTTTTTTTTCTTCTTTTCAAATAATTTTAATTTTATAAGTTACAATTTAAAAATCTTTGCGTAATTAGAGAATGTAATATCATATCATACTTATAATTTTTTTCCGATTTACTAAAGATAACTGATATGAATTCGGTTAAAGAAACAGGAATACGTATAATTTCTACGTAAACAGAAAATCATAAATATAAATATAAATATAAATTTGAATATAATTATAAATAAATATTAATATAGTTAAAAATACAAATATAAATGTAAATACAAATACAAATGCAAAGATAAGTATAAAACATTAATATAAATATAAACTACAACTTACTTCATACAAAGTGATTGCATGACACCACGAAATGCATTACTTTGACATAAATGACTTTTACGTTTGCAATTTACTGATTTATCAGCACAAATAATTTGAAAATTTCGCTCAGCAACAACAGATAAAGTGATAAATAAAAGTAAAAGTAATAAAGAATTCCCCAAAAGATGTCGCATTTTCTGCAAAATAAAAAAAGAAACAATAAAATTAAAATAAATTTTAAAGATGATTGAAATGAATACAATCAGAAATGATTTAGTGAAATGGAATGGAATGGAATGGAATGGAACTAACATTGAGGAAACATTGTACTACTGATTGAATTGAATTGTTGACAAAGTTTGACGAGTGACCAACAAATAGAAAGATGGTCACTCTAGATTTCTTCATATCACACAAAATGATTCATTTAAATAATGTTTGTCTCTGAATGACTAATAAAAGAGTTTTGTTAACTTAGTTGAATTGAGCTAAACTAAACTGAATTCAGGTTGACAGACTCCAATTCGTTATTGTTTGTTATTGTTGTCTGAATAAACTGACCCATCCAATAACTATTTTCACCTTCCACTACACCTTTCCAAATAATTCCCATTATATTATCACACGGCCATTTTGTTGATTTTAGTGATCATTGGATTTATTTTGCAAAAAGATACAAATGAAATTATTCCTCGAAATAATTCATTTCGTACATACTTACAGTACTGTAATGTACCGTACTGTAATGTACCGTACTCTAATGTACTGTACTGTAAAAAAATTAACAGTTTCATTTTTTCTGTCTAAATTCTTATCTATCATTTATATATATTTTTTTTTAATTTTAAACCTTAAATGGCTCATAAAATGATTATAAGTTATGAATTGAGGAAATAAAAATTTTGCACTTTTTCTATTGAAATTTTAGAATTTCAATAGCTTTTATATTCAACCATTATTCATTTCATATATTCAATTCATATATATTGAAATTCACATATAGTTTATATTTCATATATTTATGCCTACAATCAATCAATTCCATCACTTCCATTTCGAATTATAAGTTATAAGAATTAAAAAATAAATTCTTTATGATAATTAGTTAATTATGTTAATTATTTACCGAAGGACAAATATAAATGAAATATAAATGATTATTTTAATGATAATTGTTTTATTATAAAAAATATAAATGGAAAAGTATTTTTTTTATTCGCTCGATTTCATTGCTGGACTGGAATTTTCAACTTCAAGAAATAGAATTAGAAATTATTAGTAACTTGACCTTTACCTGTTGACCTTTGAACGTATTATCAGTAGATAACATCCATAAAAATATAATTGTTATGTGCTTTTCATTTCACTTTTTCCATTCTTTCAATTTCAGCTTTGATTTCCATTCCAATATTGAAATTGCAATTAAGTTTTATTGAAATTAGAAAACAACAAATTGTTTACAACAACAAGTCAATTTGGATTGAAAAAAATGAAATTTCATTTACATCTTCATTAATACTTTATTTTTGTTATTCGTTATATAATTATAAAAGTTTAATTTTTTAGATTAACATTTGGTTTTAGGTAATTATGGTTTTCGTTTACAATCTATTATCGCAATAAACAACTATAAATTATAGTTATTTTCGTGTTTCTCATGAAACTTTATAACGAGTAATATTTTTCATGTTTTTCATGTTCTCTTACTTATTCGTTTTATTTAATTAATAGTTAAGTAATTTTAGCTAAATTATAAAATTATTTCTTTAAATGTCATTGGTTGAATAAATTTTACTTACAGAATTTTAGTTGCTCCTAATTCTACTTGCTATTGTTTAATCTTTACCAAAAGAACTGTAATGTCAACTTTACAATACCGGCTTTATGTATATTACTGTTTAGCAATCTAACTAACTGACAAAATATTTGCTGTAAAATTTAATACTTTTACGTCCATCATATTTTACCTGTACTATCGAGTAAAATTAAAATAAAACAAAAAAGTATGTGGGATGATAAAGAAAGATAATTTTCCAGAAAGTTAAGTGATATTTTTTGAATGATTTAGGTTAATTAACACTGCGAATAATTATTATATTTCATTTAAACTAAATTTACCACAATAAAATTCATTATCTTTTATTTTCAGGAAGTAAAAATCTTCAGGATAGTCTTTCGGATTCTATAATGCAGTAAGGACAACAATGATCGATATAAACCGGAATATGACTTTCAGGCGGATTTTTCGGATTTTACTATAATCTTGACTAAATGCTTTTACTAATTAATTAATTGTATCTTATTTTGATAGTTAATATAAATCAATTGAGTATTTTTTTTAATTATTAAAAATTTTATTCTGCTCGTTACTTTTTCATATTTGTTAATCATTCTACCTTTTTCTTATTAGGCACATTTATGATAAGAAGCATTTTATTTCATCATTAAAGTTATATTGTTAAATTGATAAGACAATTAATAAAGTAATTTTTAATAAATTTACTTTTCCATATTGCTTAATATTTATATGTTTATTGAATACATTTATGATATGAAGCATTTTATCATTAAAATTATATTGCTAAACTGATAAGAACAATTAATGAAGTAATTGTTTCTTGTGGAATTTTAAAACGATACTATTTTGTTTGTCATTCACTGTTGTAGAATGAAATTGTTAAGAAATTTTTTTTCTAATTTAAAATAAATGAGGAAATTGTTTCTTATTTTATCATTAAAATCATTTTAACTTTTATTTTATCATTAAGCTTATATTATCAATTTTATCACTAAAACTTAAAATAGCATTTCATTGATAACATTTTCTCTTCTGCTTCGCTATAAAAATTATTCATAATTTTGTTGATATTTCAAATGAAGCGCAAATGTATTGAAAGCTTTTCAACAAGCATTATCATTATTAACATTCATTATTAAAATATCTTTTTCAAATTAAATTTAACCATCGAAAAGCTTACTTCTTTTTTTACTGCTAGAAAAATTGAATTGTTAATTTCAACGAATAGCATCAGAATTTAAATTTCGATTAAAAAACAATTTCATTCGATATTTTTTCTCTTCATTTTCCTATGGAAAACAAATGCTAGCAAGTAATAATAAGTTATTCTTGAGAAACCTGAAATTACAATAACTGTAGAGAGATAATTATGAAGTAATGAAATTAAATAATTAAGCTTTTTTTTTTATTAAGCTAAATAGATTGTTTACAGGAAAAATTTTCTCAATGATTCAACATTTACAATGTTTCTTCTTGTATTTACCATACTCTCATCACAAAAACTATTTTAATCTAAAATATTTATCTTCGTTAAATGTCTTTTTATCATTTAAAATAAATAAGGGAAAAAAAAGTCCACGAAAATTATTTCACTGAAATATCGCAAACGAATTTAATAATGAAATTTAATGAAAATGAAAATTACGATGGAATGATTGAAATAAAATCTTTTTTCAAACTTTTAATAATTTCAAAATTTAAACAATACATTATTTTACTCTTTATTTGCCTGTTTATTTGCTTCATACTTTAAATCATGCTTGAAATTAAGTTCTAGCTAATAGTTTAGATTTAGCTGATTCATGAAGGACTAATCATATTCGAGTAATTTCATTGACTTTGAACCTTATCTACTGACCCAAAAAGTATATAACGGTTTAGATTCAGCTGATTAGCAAAAGACTGATTATATTGAAGTAACTTCATTGACCTTATCCATTGACCCGAACAAGTAGATAACAGTTTGGATGTAGTTGATTTACAAAAGATTGATCATACTGAAGTAACTTCATTGACCTTGTCCGCTGACTCTAACAAGTAGATTATGCGCTTAACGAAGTAATGATTTTAATTTCAGTTATGATTCGATCATTAAGAAATAATCAATCAAATCATGATTTATTATCAATCAATCAGACGAATCATTTTCTAAACGTGAAATTTTTTTTTTTAATCACTAGATTGTTTTCATGATAACAAAATTGAGATAACAAAATTGAATGATCGTGAAAATTTTAATTCTTTGTTGAATGATTTTTTTTACTAATCAATTAAAAGCTATTTAAAATTTATTTCATTTATTGCAATTTGTTAATTTCACAAAAATTATTTCCGATCAAATCAATAATTTAAAAATTAATCAATTAAAAATATTCAATACTGCTAAATAAACTGAATCATTGATTAATCTGAAAAGAAAACATTAAAATATTTTATTACAAATATTGCAGTAAAATTCAGTATAATACAAAAATTCAATTACATTCTTTACATCCAAAAAAAAAAAAACAAAAAGATTTATTGGAAAATTTCAAAGACAAAAAAAGAGAGGGAGAAAGAGAAATTTTCGAAATATTTTCAATTAATTTTTAATTTAAAAAAAGATATTAAAATTGGAATTACTAAAATGTTAAAATCGAAAACCGAAAAAATAAATGATCCATTCAAAAAATTTACAACAATCACCTTTTCAGATATTTTTTTTCAATCGTTTTTTTTCCTTCCTTCCAGATAATTAAATACATGGAATTTAAAAATTCCAAATACTTTAAAAAGTAAAGTATTCGATTTTCTCAAGTATAAAAAGTCCTCGAAGGTGTATTCTCTCTTTTTAACTTTTGTTTTTCGTTTTTTTTTCTGTGCTATTTGAATTTTAAGTAAGAATACGAAAGTATTTCTTTAGCTATGATAAAAATATTCTCAAGTATTTTCTCTCACTTCTTTTTTTTGAAATACCTAAGCTAAAAGAGAGGAAAAGAGAGAGAGAGAGAAGATTATCACGAATAATTCTTGCAATAATTTAATTTTTATAAAATGCATTTAGCACTCTTTTTTTAAAGTAAGAGAATCTGTTAATACAAAAAGTAAGAAGATGAATAATACATTTTCCTTATAATCTTCTTCGCATACTTTTTATTTCAAGCAAACTCTAATTGAAATTTAAAAAGTAATAGCAATAAATTTTGAAAGTTTAAAATTTTTAAACAAGCACAGAATTACTTTAAAATTACTTAAGTACTGATCAGAGAATACGCTAACTTTTACTTTATCAAATAATTTATAGCGAAAAAAGGTAAAGAAGTTGAAAATAATTTTAGGTAAAAGATTTTCAAGTAAAATGATTCATTCATTCATAGAGAAATAATATTTTTTTCAATTCCATTTCAACTTTTTAAATTAATAAAATTAAGAATTATTTTGATTTATATTTATTTGAAAGTAAGTATTTGATTAATTGTTAACAGTTAACGATTCCCTAAAATCATTTCGTACTTCTTTGCCTTTTTCGTCATCTGTTATTTGCAATGGTAATTACAAAACTTGTATTCGATACAGGTAAATACAGGTAAATACCTGTAATGGTAACAGACAGTGAAATATATACTTACTGGTAAATTAAACGCAGGAAAAAAGAAATTACCTTATCCATTTCTGTGCTTAAATAATTTGAGAAAATAATGAAATTTTCGTTTAAGTTATGCAAAATTTCATAAAATTTCACATGCAGCATTAAACTTGCAGCATTTTGAAATGATAATACAAATATATAATACAATAATACAAATGGTGATACAATAATTGTATTTGGTCTATGATAACAAACAATAAAATATACTTATTAAAGTAAAGGTAAAAGTTACACAGTAAATATTATCAAATTTTTTAAAATATCAATCCATTTTTAAGCAAAGAAATTCACATGAAATAATACTAAATATTATTCATACTACAATAAATTATCACTGATTGCATTTCAAATAAATATTTTTAGTTTAATAAATATAATGATTTTATAAATTAGATTAAACAGATATGCTATTATATGGTAATTACTGTAGTATGAATATAGGATTGTTATAAATTAAACAAATGATTAAGCATAGCAATATTGATTGTTATTTTTTTTGTTAATATTCATTAAACATTACTTTGATAAGATATGAAGGAGTAAACTAAACATTATCAGCATTATTTGTGTGATTATTATTTCAATTCAAGCATTATCAGAGTTGTAGTTGTAATTAAACTTGTGGATTCGTTCATATTTCATGAGAATAATATCAAAGAATCTTAATCATTTTTTCGTTTATCAGTTATTCACTGTGATATCTTCAAATTGAACTGTGATTAAAATGGAATAGTAACAAAGTAAATACAAAAGTGTTACTGCTACAGATATACGTATCATGAATAGTTTCAGTATAAAACGTAAATTATCAACCTCTATCATCCGTTATTTTATCATTTGTATGCTTGAAAAAGATGAATCATAAATACAGAAATGATTTATTGCAAAAGGAAAAGAATTTGATTTCTTTTAAAATTTGAAATTCAAAAAGCATTTCGAAAAGCTTCTTCAATATCATTTCAGCAAAATTTCCGTCATTCATTTATTCGTTTCACTTTCTATCTCATTCTTTATTGCTGTAAAAATTTTTGATTGTATGAATGAATATTTTTAAATTAAGCTAAAACAAAAGAAGGAGAAGGTTAAAGGTTAAAACTGGATAATGTAAATGTTAGAAGGAAGCTGAAGCGAAAGTTGAAAAAAAAAGAATGATATTATGTTTCAAATACTTTTAAATTTTGCTAAATCAAATTAGAGAGGAGGTTAAAGGTTAAAATTGATTAATATAAATGTTAAAAAGAAAATAAAAGTAAAAAAAAAAAGTAAAAAAACGAAGGTAAGAATAAAATTAAATGGAGGTCAATTGGACAGAAAGAGAGAGAGAGAGAGAAAAAAAAACAAAACATAAAGTAAAATGGAAATAAATTGGAGAGAGAGAGAGAGAGAGTAAAAGGTAAAGGGTAAAGAGTAAAATTAATTTGTCAAAAAAAACGAAATGATTATTTCACGTTATATGATCTGATCGTTTGCATCACGCATACGATCTCATCGTCTTATCGGTTTCGATTCTCGAGAAAGGAAAACGGAAAACTCGTTTATAGCCTCCTATCATTACCGTTTTTTTTTAATTTCATATTTTAATTTTAATTTTTTTTGTAATGAATGATATTATATTTCAAATATTTCTAAAATTTAATTAAATCAAAAGATGAAGGAGGTTAAAGGTTAAAACTGAATGGATATGTGATGTTTTTCTCTCTCTATTGTTTATAAATTAGCAATGTTTCTTTTTTTTTCTCCTCATTCTTTAATTAATCTTTTCATTGATTTATCAATTTCCTCTTCTTATCATTTTCACTATCAAAAAGCTTCAATTCCCTACTATCACTTATTCCTTCAATATATATTTTTGATAAATTTAAGAGTAAAAATTTATTTTATAGTTTACTTAAATATCTTCCAGTTTTATTTGATATTTTTATAATTTACAAAAAAAAATGCGGAAAATTTCTCACTTAAATTTTTTTCAGATATATTAATTTTTAAAAAAAGAACTTTTCAATTTCATTTAATTATTAAACGAAACTGAAATTTTAAAGATGAAAAATTCTCAATCCTTTTTTATTTAGAAACCTTAACTGATAATTTTTTTAAATATTTTTAAAATAAAAACATGCACACACACACACACACACACACACACACACACATGGACGCACACACACATACACGCATATGTACACGTACATACCTATGCACACATACACACGCGTACACATACGTATACACACGTATTCATACGAGTACAAATATCTTTTTTTATTTAAGATCAACAATTGACATTTTTTTAAAATATAAACATGCACTACGCACATTCACGTATATACATACGCATACACATACGTATGTACACGTATTCACATAAATATGAGTCTATTAATATAAATAATCTTTAGTTTACTCAATCATTAAACCATTTATCTTATCTATTCTAAAAAATTCTCACGTTTAACAATAGATATCATGGAAAAGTGAATGATAATAGTAATAATAATGTATCGTATTGTTACCTTACTTTATCTAATAATAGCAGTAAGAGTAATAGTATCATATTGTTACCTTACCTTATCTAATAATAGCAGTAAGAGTAATAGTAATGTATCATATTGTTACCTCATCTTATCTAATAATAGCAGTAAGAGTAATAGTATCATATTGTTACCTTACCTTATCTAATAATAGCAGCAAGAGTAATAGTATCATATTGTTACCTCATCTTATCTAATAATAGCAGTAAGAGTAATAGTATTATATTGTTACCTTACCTTATCTAATAATAGCAGCAAGAGTAATAGT
>JABVXU010000633.1:0-29794 GCA_013365365.1 Cruorifilaria tuberocauda
TGAAAATTAATCATTTACAAAAATGAAGAAAAAAATTACTGTATTTAGCAAAAAAATTATTGTACTGAAAAATCAACAAAGGTTAAAGATTATATGTATGAAATGAAAGTTTTTTTCCCTACCATTTTTTCTTATAAATCCATATAAAATATAACTAACAAATAGCAAAGGGAAAAAGTTTTTAAGAAATAAAATCAATCAATCATGAAAATAAAGAAAAAAGTAGCTATATTTAGTATTAGTATATATATAAAATTAATTTAACAATCATCTCAAAATTAGCACTTTTTATTAAATCTTCATCAATTTAGCAAATCGATCAGGTTATCATCAAACAATCATTTTAAAAAATCAAGCAAAATAATGCTTGATTCAATTTCTACAAATGTCGCTAAGAATTACTGAAATCACCTGCGTATATCGATGGGAATTGTAAAATAAGCGTGCCAACGATTTTATATCACGACCAGTTAACGTTTTACGATATTGAAGAAGACGAAAAAAACTATTCATCGAATGAATCAGTGCATACATATACACGTAGCACGTTACATGTTCCACGTCGCTTACGTTTGCCCGTAATCCTTAGAGTAAAATTGTTAAATAATCTGCAACACTTTGACAAATCCAACGATGCATAAAAACGATTTCATGAAATATAACTTAAGACTCAGAGGATAATGAAGAGTAATTCGGAGAATCAAATCCTAACTTTAACTCTTACTCAAATTTCAGCTCAAATCCTAAATAATTTCAGTTGAACTTCAAGCTCAAACTTAGCCTAATTAATCTCGATGTCATCTCTAATATCAACCATTTCTCTGACTTCCCATAACTCTAGATTACTACACTATATTTTCTCTTCAGTCTGTTCGTCTGCCATTAGGTAGTGTGGCGAGTAGTTTTAGTGAAATGATTTGATCCTAATCGATAAATTAGGGGTACCGGGAATTATCGGGAGCGATTTGATGTATTCCGCGTTATATTGGTTGATTGCCTTTTCTTCATATATTTCATATTCATTTCCGTTACAGTTCGATTATCTTAGAAAATATTCTAATTATCTTAAAAATTATTCTTAATTTATTTTAAATGTTAATTTTGCTCATAAATTCGTTTCATTTTACTTAAATTACGATCATTTTACTCAATAAAGAATTATCTTGAAATATTTCTTATTAATTCCGCAGAATCTTACAGATACATATGGCTATTTCGCATTTAAATTTACTTATCTTTTCCTTAAGCCTTTCTTATGTAATTTATTACCTTATCTCATTATTTATTTTTTTTTTGTTTATATTTCTATTTTCTATTGTTGTATAATCTATAAACAACATATTGTGCAACGCTGATTAAAGTCAACACTATTCCGTATCTGAATATATCTCTATGTTTTGATAGCATATGCTTCATTATTTAGATGAATTTTGTGTTACGCTATCATTTAATTTTTTTCTTTCTTTTTAACTGAAAATCATATTCAGGAGAAAAAATGGTGTCGAAGATGGAAATAGATGATCCAAAAGAAAATGTCAGTGATGAGAAAGAAGAGAGTGGTGATGCAAGGGAGGAGGATAAAGATGACATGTCAAAAGCGGAAGATTCCGACACTGCCATTCTAGAAAGTTAGTACTGTATTTTATCAAGTCTCTAATGAGATGAGAAAAATCGAAAAAAAAGAAAGGGTGGAGCTGTATTGACTAGCTATAATATGGAAAATAGGCAAATATTCGGAAGTCATTTTTCTTAGCATAAGTTATATTCGTACGAAATAAACACATAATTTAAATCAAGAAACTATTTTATGAGCGAGAGATACACTTTAAATCTTTGTGAATGCCAAAACAACAGTCATTTCAGAGACATAAGATTCTAACGATTTTAATCGTTGAATTTAAAATTTTCCAAAATATGCAGCGCTATTCTAAGTAACCTTTAAATATTCCACTATTATTCCTGGAAAAAAGTGTTATGAATTATAAAGAAATTTGAAAGTTATTTCAACGTTGCGTTAATGCTCCATCGGGAACTGAATTCCAGGTTTGCGTGCATGGTGTTTACAGCTGGAAAAAGGTGAACTGCATGTACTCGCACGAATGATTCAGCTTTTGCATAAAACTCGAAAACAATTAACTGCAAATGTGCTGACAAAGCTGATTACTTCACAACTGGGGGCGTTGCCACTTATCAAGGATCAACTTATATCTTGGCTTCCGACTACTCCAAATATTTCTGGTCTTGTCCAACCGGTACAAACACGATTAAATTTATATATCTATACTCTAGATTAAATATTATAAACTGTAGTACTAACGGAAATTTTTATGACATTTTCAGATGGAGGTAGATGTAAGTAAAGGTGGACGTTCTCCTCGACCTCTCAGGCGTTCAGGTGGTCAGCCATGTGCCGTTCCACCGGCGGAAGTAGAGCTTTACATCCATTTGCTTGTTCTACTTTATCTTGTTGATCAGAAGATGTTAGAGGAGGCAGAAAAGGTACTTTTCCCTTTCTTGTTTCCAGAATTTGTGTTTTCTTCTCTAAGTTTTGAGTAGGATAAAATCGGCTATGTTTTCCAGTGTGTGGAATCGTTAATTGCACGGATCGACTATCACGAAAAACGTTCTTTGGATTCCATTGCAGCAAAAGCATTCTTCTATTTGTGTCTCATTTACGAAACAAAGAATAAACTCGACGAATTGAGAGCGTAAGTTTAGTTGAGGAAAAAGTTTGGGTGACGTAGAAACAAATATTTTTTTTTGATTAGTACGGAATTCTTTAAACTGAAAGGGAAAGAAACCATTAGTGTGGAATGCATTTTAAATGAATTTAGAATCATTAGACAATTTTTTTTGCAGTAAATAATTAACTTTCAGTTACCTAAATGGTCGTCTTCGAACAGCAACACTTCGTCGGCAGTACGATTCGCAGGCAGTATTGATTGTTTGTCTTTTGCGTGCCTACTTGATTGGGAAACATTACGAAGCTGCAGCTATGCTTGTCTCAAAGGTTGGACATTTTTTTTCACTATATTGAGAATAGTTTATAAATATAAAGTATATGGTGTTATTGACAAATGGAATGATAGTGAACGGAAAATAAAATGATTATGCAGCAAACACTGAAGAAAAGCTGTCAAATTCTCATGCTGAACCAATATAATGTTGTGTTTTTTTAAGATAACATTTCCCGAGGGTGCGTCAAATAATGATTTGGCACGTTTTCTATATTATCAAGGTAGAATTAAAGCAATGCAATTGGATTATACTGCTGCTGCCGGTTACTTTTTGCAGGCAATTCGTAAAGCTCCTCAGGATGCTGCCATAGGTTTTAAGCAAAATGTAAGTCACTTTTTTTCAGGCAAATGAAATAAACTAGGAAAATAAAAAGGATGAGTCAGAAAAAATTATGGTATTTTTTTAATTATGAAAAAATTTAAACTTATTTGAATTCCACTAAATTTCTTATTCCTCAATGCCTAGGTTGACGATCGCTTAAAGCGAACATTTTTAGGTACAAAAATGGATTGTTGTAATTAGTTTGCTACAAGGTGAAATCCCAGAACGATCTGTGTTTCGTGTGCCAATTCATCGGAAAACCTTAGCACCATATCTGGAACTTACTCAAGGTGATTTTGCTTTACAAATTTGGGTTGAAGCCGTTGTGAATCCCAAACATGTTTTTGTTCTTTAAAAAGTTTCCAGTGAAAATTTTGAAAATACTTCAATTGTTGCTTCATCTGCTTCAATCTGCTATTATGGATTAAACGTAGTCCAAATTTTTTAATGAAAATATCAAAATTTCATTAGTAAGGACTCCGTACTTTTTTTAGCTGTACGCTTGGGAGATTTGTTGTTCTTCAACAAAGTGCTAAACAAACATGCAAAAGATGTTTTCGGACCTGATGAAACTTTGACCCTGATTGTTCGTCTTAGGCAAAATGTCATCAAAACAGCATTACGTCAGATTAGTACTGCTTATTCTTGTATATCAATCAAAGATATTTGCAAGAAATTACTTTTGAATAGTGATCAAGAAGCGGAATACCTGGTTGCTAAGGTGAATTTTAAATAGTTCTATATTTTTGAAAATTTGCATTAAAGTCTCAAATTATTATGGAATCCAACTCCTGGCGGCTCATAGTATAAATTTCTACAGGCAATCAAAGATGGTGGTATTGAAGCAGCCATTACATTTGATTCTCAGAAATCTTCTAACAGATACATGCAATCGAAGGAAACTGAAGATATTTATCGTACTACAGAACCACAAACGCATTTTGATACTCGTATTCGGTAAGGAAACATGGTGATTGATTAAAGTACATGGTGAAAGTTTTGGAACTTAAAATTCCTGTTTAATACGACTATTTACTAGAAGATCGCACCGATTTTCTGGATAATTTGATTTTTTTTAATTTTGGGATATGAGTTTAGGATTAGATTTATATTTCAAATTTTTTCTTATCAAAGATGCAATTGGAACAAGGAATTAAATATGGTGGTACACGAACTAGCTTGAGAAAAGGTCTCCCTAACTCTCCTGGTGCTGTAACTTATTACATCAATCAATACTTCTTTATTTAAATTGCAACTTTTCAAAAATTTAATTTGAAATTAATTCGTGCTGTGAAAAAGGCAAATAATTTGGTAAACTCCAAGCATATTTAAGTTAAGATTTTGACAGTTTTTTCAACAACTCATTCATATCTTTATAGTTATTGTTTGGAATTGCACAACCAAGCAGTGAAAGCATTACGCTACCCGCCAACGACTGGTAAAGGTGTGGTTGAATCAATTGAGGAGCAAAGAGAGCGTGAACAGCAGGTGAAAAGCGCGTTATTAGCAAATTTTAATGCTTGAGGATTTTCCAAAAGTAATCTGTAGACGAACGAATTAACTTTATTTTATTTTCAGGAATTGGAATTTGCGAAAGAGATGGCTGAGGAAGATGATGATGATTTTTAAATAAATGTTTAATCTTGAATACAAGTAATTCTTGTTTTCGTCCTTATTGAATAAAAATTTAAGTTTAAATGAATTAATGTATAATACCGTGTTTATCAATGTTGCGAGTTTTCAATAACTTATATCTAAGCAAATGGAGATCGTTTTAAAGGGATGGACTAAGTAGGTTAAAAAACTGAAGAGAAAAGGTGATACGCAAAGTGCCGAGCTGAATACGATATGCAAAATTGTCTGAGCTTGGATTAAATCATTTTGGGGATGTGAGTGTAAAAACAATAGTTCTACCACCTGAAAATCCAAAAAATTTCTATGTAGATGGCAGGAATGAAGAGAAAAATCTGAAACTTCATGGAATCTGATGCTCTTAATAGAATTGAAGTTTTCCTATTGAGAATTCATTCTATGATGATCATTGATTTGTCGGATTTTTCGTGGTTACTTCGTGTGGACGTTTTAACGATTTACCATGACTAGCGATTTTTCATAATGTTTTTTTTTCCCAATTTAGCCTGCCTATGCAGCGTTTCAAACAATATTTAATACGATACTACGCGTTGATCCGATACGGGGACAGATTAGACCCAACGTTTGCTTTTTGCGGTGATATTTCATTACGAAATAATGATAGTAGTGGGTCATCTGGATCATTGTGGGATGTTCAAGATATTATCGAGAAGTTCCGATTCGCTTGGGGTGTCCCGAAAATCAGGACTTGTCAAGGTTTACTATTATTTAGTTTTGATTTATGTGATCCTTTTTTTGTCTAGAAATTTCCAAAATTAAAGCGATAGACTTTCTTTATTGAATAGTTCCATTTTTGTTTTAAACAGAAAATCAGAATTACTTTGTTTTTTAGAAGACGTAATTCATATAAATTAACGATTGTTAACTTATATTTAATCAATATTGTTCGATTTTAGCAAAGAAAGTAACCCGCAAATTTGATGTAAACAGGACGTTACACCTCAAAACGAAATTGATAGTATGCCATGTTTGCGGCAGTTACCATGATTATGACAAAATATGCGGTAACATTTGTGTTTTCTTGTAAAGAAGGAAGAATTTTATACTTGTAAAATTTAGCAAACCCGTAAAGTATAATTTTTGCAGGCATTTTTGAAACTGTTATTTTCACTTGAGAACATTCTACTATATTTATTCAATTTATGTTGTCAAACTATCTATTTTAGCAAATCACGCCCCGTAAACTGAAGTGTTGGGATATCAGGGCTTAAAAACAGGAAAACTTTTACCAAAATAGTTTAATATTTAGGAAGGTGGTATAATGAGTGAAAAATCAAGAAATTATAAGTTTTCCTTCCAGTTGAATTTATTCATGTTTGGGAGAATGTAAAAGTTATTCAGTTCCATTTGGTTCATGAAGTAGATATTAGTTTAAAGTTGGAAATTTTTTATTGCATTGCAGCAACTTGTTACAAGAAAGTACGAGAATTAACCAATTTGATGAAATCCAAAATTATGGCTTACAATCCGTATATTGGAGAGAAGCAATCGACGAATGTGAGATTTGAGGATGATCCGCGAGAAGCACACCAAGATGATGAAGTTTTCATCGATCGAAAAGGAAGAAAAAGAATTGTTGAGTTAGGAATTCCACGGCCAACATGGTTTAAGCCTAAATTTGTAGACAACTTTGATTCCAAGAAGCAATAAAAATAACAAAAGAAAAACCATATATATAAGTAAACTATTAAATAGTAAACAGCAAATTTCGTTAAAAAGAGCATTCACTTTTGACGTAAACATCCGTGAACATGTTTTACTTGATACCTTTGTTGGTAAATAAGTTGTACAGTTTTGTAACTAACATAAAACTTTCCGAAACAAATTAATTAAAATTCAAATTGGAGCTTCCAGTGTTATTTTGATGTATTTCCAGACCATTATTTCGATTATAGTTATTGACAGTTAGTAATGCAACAGATGATTTCCTAAATTAAACTGCATACCAAATCAAAATTGTTCAGTTAAACCTTCAATTAGTGGTATTTTGTATAGTACTATAAGCGAATATATTCATATGATGTAGGCTGTTGGCATCTTTACAAGGCTACTTCACATGAAATAATCTAGAAAAATATAATATTATAAGCTGTTTCATTTTTACAATTTTTTCCACTGAGCAGAGATTTCTATACTGTTTATGACAGACATGAAAACACATACCTTGTTATTTTAATTAAAATTGAAAGTTTGTAAAATTGAAGTGACACTCAAGATAAAGTACGTAGCAACTAGTGCACGTAACAATAACAGCAGCAGATATGAAACAATAATATATATATATATATATATGAAAAGATTGCTTTAAATATAACCCTTAATAAATAACGATAATGAAGATGATAATACTGATAGTGTAGAACCATATCACAATGATCGATAGTAACAGCAATGTTCACTGCAATACCAAGAAATATCACATGTTATCAGTAGCACTCGTGGAAATAGTTAATCACTAAGCTACGATCAACGATAATTTATAAGTTAACTCTTTAAAGAAGGTATCAAATTCACGAAGTAGATCAAACCAAAATATTTCTTTTTTGAACCGATAGGCTTGGTCTTTGATAACATCCTTTAGCTTCCTTACTGTAAAATTCTAATCAGTTTGGATTTTCAAAATAATTATCGGAAAAATGATACAAGAATGTTGGGAGAGGTTCTTGAAGTGAAAGCATTAATTCAGACTACAATCAATAAAACAATATTGACATGACCAAGAGAAAGAAGAGCAAAAAGAGCCATGGTAAATGTACAGAGAAGTTATTTAGTACAATCTAATGCATGACCATTCAAAAGACAGATTCATAGCTTCGCGAGACTGGAAATGAAGGACTACGTCCAAGCCGCTTTTTCGGGAGTCTTTCTAACATTCCCAAAATATCACAGAGCATTGGCCTTTCTTTTGGTGCGTAATTCCAGCATCGGACTAGAATATCCTGAAACTTGGCTCCATTTCTTTCCTCGACATTTTAAGAGACTTACAAATAATACTGGAAATTTTTGGTTTTCAAATATTTTAACTCGATTTTTTAATTCAGCTATCGGTACCTTGACTTCCCGCGGACCAGATATATCGTCAAGAGGTGCTTTGAAACCACATCCAACTTTCCAAATGACAACATCCGGATGCAGCTCTCTGAACGGAAAACGATACGTCATTAATTCATACCAAATAGTCCTAAAAGCATATTATAAATGCGGATGTTAATAGGCGAAAGATGATTCGTACATTCGTACAAATTCGTACATTTTTACAAAACATACCCAAATGCGTAAACGTCACTGCTTTCGGTGAATGGTAACTGGATCAGATCAGCCGATAATGCTCTAATTAGCTCCGGAGCAATATAGGATAACCAGTACTGTGGAACAATCAGTGTATGATGCCTTAATTGTAACTTTAATTATATTTTAATCAACTGGATTCCAAGTTTCATGCTCAGTGTTCTGTAAAAATGTCATGTGCCGTTCAGTCCTTCCAAAACCAAGTTTTGAAGCATATCTGAACTTGCAATATCAACAAAACTTATATTAATAAGAAAGTCATTCGGAGTACCAGCCGATCTTTGGACGTCAGATTAAATTCATGACGAATAAAAGAATGAGTAAAATTACCTGTGCGGCTGACCGAGTCGCTTCATATTAAAAAGACCAAAATCAGTGAGAACGATACGATTTCGACTTTCGACAAAAATATTTTTTGTGCGTAGATCTTTATGAATAATTCTTTTCGTATGCAAGTAGGATACCCCCTAAAAATATTTAAAATTTTATCGAATAAAATTTAGAAATTAACTCAAATGTTACATTTTTCATCACAAAAAGTTAATGATAAAAAATAACCTGTCACAACATTAATTATGCATTTTTAAAGCTATACTGGTTTCACTTCCAACAGTTAGAGCTCACCTGACATATCTGTGTAGCAAAATGCACAACTTCAATAAAATTGAATTTTTCGTAGTGGTCATGAAGTAGTTGATGCAATGGTCGACCTTTGCAGTAATGCATAACAATACCTAATTTATGCTGATCAAAAGTATAGCCCAAAAATAGCACTATATTGTCATGTCGTGTATTCTTGAACGATGCAACTTCCATCTATAAAAAATTATATTTCCATACTAGAATACCAAAAAACTTAATAAACTTCATTCCCTTTACGACATTTAGAAATCCATTAAATTTGATTGTTATAAAAAAAAACAGGATAAAATGGTATAAAGAAACATACATATGCCTACTTTACTAATGCAATAAAACTAGACTACATACGTTACATAAGTTAGAAAGATTACCTTGAAAGCTTCCAATTGCTTTTCTTCATCTACGTGATCCATATTCAGTAACTTTACTGCTACATCACCATACCAATTTGCTTTATGCACCTTGAAAACAAATCACTCGTAACTGTCTTCTCTATAGATTGCCTCAGGTAAAATGTTATTTATGAGGAAAAGACAATATAATGCGGTATGTGGATAAATATCATAAATATGAAAAATTGATCAGATTGAAATTTAAGAGCAAGAAATTCAAATCCATTATCAATCTTGGTATTATATTGCAATAATCACTGAAAAAAACCAATAATTATTAAATACCTCTCCAAAGCGTCCTTTTCCAATTAAGCTTTGCTTTTTAAATTCGATCTGACTGAAAGGAATAGTGAAATCATTCCAGCTATTTGGCACCCTGATCGTTCCATTACTCCATCTGTCTCGATTCAGTGAGCAACTCGAATTGGGACTCAACTTTAAGCTATCCAGTTCTTCCTAAAAGTAATATCAAATTTTTGATTCGTACTGCGCGAGATTTCCCATGAAAATTGGACTGATACGAAGAAGAAAACAGAAGTCTTACCCGATTATCAGAATTGCCGCCACTGCTTCCCATTGAGTCAATGAATAAAGTACCTTCAGAGCCTTCTGAACCACCAAGAATGATAGTACCTCCAGAATTCACTGTACAGTCTGAGCCTTGAGATGAAATTAACCGATGCTGTTCACTGAAATGCGCAACACGTAACAAAACTAACTAAATGAACAAAAAAATAAGTCATTATATTTTCAGCTTTATTTCAATCTCCTTTAATGGACGAGATAACAATCAGTAATATGATACAAAAATTGGGATAGAAACTCTATCCATTCTGAACTTAATCAAATTTTATGTCCATTCATTTGCAATTATTTGGAAGGTAAGGTAATTTCTGTCTAGTTTTGTTTTTCTCAAAAACAAAATCTCCTATTTCAGCAGTAAAAAATCATAATTATCAATAATTTACCTGCCACCTTCTACAATAATATCAGGCACTTCAGGAACTGCTTCTGGAAAGTCAAAATTGCTTCTGTACGATAAGGGAGGTGCCGAAGGCAATAAGAATGGACTAGACGTTGGAAGCGTAGCTGCTGCAAAATTCATAATTATCCAAAACTTTCTCAAATCATATAGCACATAAAGAAAAAATAATACGTTCATATCAGAAAATCATGATATAACAATAATGTCCATCTGTTATTATGGAATCTCAAGCAGCCGTAATATATAGAATTAGAGCGGAGAAATTACCAGAATATATGGCGGGGAAGGCGGGTGTCGAAGGTGCCGAGCTGTTTGTGCTTGATGAACTATCTACGGTATCGAAGGGAAATGCCTGTTGTGGTGAAGCACTATATTCCGATGGAGTCCAACCATCCTATGAAATGTTGAATATTATGAAATACAGATCCTATTCCTAGCACTTGGAAGTCGCATAAAGAAAGAGTTTAAAAGATTCTGATATATCATGAAAATATGGCAAGCTTTGGTTGAAAAACAACACGTCTAAACTAATAGCACTGGCTGAAAAGTGCAACATTTCAGAAGTAAACTCACGTTCCCAGTATCTTTCATGAACATTTCCTTCAATGCCTGCTTAAGATAAGCAGGAGTAAGGCCGCATGAATCACCAATTTTCTCTTTACAGTGCAGATGTACCTTCCATCTATAATTCATGTGTATTCAATTCTTCTTTCAGATAACGAATTTTATAAAATTACGACTCTGATTTCCAATTCTGTAATGAAATAAAAGAGGAGAACGGCAAAACTGACAAATTTTTCTAAATCACAAATTTTATCATAAACTTACTTGCACGATTTACATTTCTCATATTCGCTGAAGAAGTTTAATTGCCTTTGACAGAAATGACAATTTTCAGTGGAAATACGAAAACCTTTTCGCCGATGCCACTGATGAGGAATTGAGTGCTTAGCTCGAGCAGTTTTCGGTGTTCGAGGCATTGTATCTGGAAATGTTAGCGCGATCGATCCCAATATTTTGTAAAAATATTGATCCTAATACAGTTGGAAATACCGAAGTCTTCAAACCTCACAATAAAAAAAATCACCTACTTGCCACTTGGCTCATGTAACTTAAATGCGAAGATAATGGGCTTAAAGTTGCTCCACGATTTATCACCGACAAACAATCATTAATTGAACGCGAACTGAAAGCATCAATAATTTGTCATACTTCAGTGTAACGATTTAGAATATTGCTATGTAATAGCTAGAACTTTCCCTTTTAAACTGATACATTCCGTATAAGACAATTACTCTTAAATTATCCAAAATAAAGTTTGAGATTTCATTATCATTCTTCGTTATAGATTACATATTTGTTAATTAAGAAAATTGTGTACTACTGAACAATATAGCGTAAGATGATGACACAGTTATGATACAAAATATAGCATTTTTAAAACTAAACGACTAAGATCAATAAAGGCTTTTGAGTTTGATACATAAAAATACCTATATACCTTGTCAATCCACTTTCTCTATTGTTATTAACAGTATACTGAAGATTCGATTCATGAGAATGTGAGCGCATTAAACCATCTGTCACTAAGCTCGTCGTCGACAAACGATTAGGAACTGATGTCTTTTCATCAGATTTTCTATAAACCATTAATTCTTAGAAAATCTTCCCATTTTCAAGCAAATTAAAACAAGAGAGTAATAATTTAAGCGGCAGATATATGATCAAGTGATACATTTAACTTACAGACTTCTTATCAACAATTAATCACTGCTTAGCTCTAATGGCACGTAATTATTATCTTGGCCTAAGGAAGACTAAAACAAAATAATACACCAACCTTGGAGAAACATTAAGCGTATTGGAAAGCGTCGTATTGATTATCGCAACATTTGGGCTTGCTGGTGGCGTCGTTGTTGGGAGTGAAGATTGAGACAAATTTGATCCTACACCTGAAGATTAACTGGAAGATAATAAAGAAAAAATATTGATTGTATATCGAATATTGGAAAAAATGGAAATAAAATAACTGTCTCTAACCTGAGCCAGAATCGCTAGCACTGGATTCCGCAGTGTTCTCATATGGCAATGGCCTGCTATCACCAGGAGTTAGATGATCGAAACTTATCCAGCATAAATCCCTATCACTGAACGTGCGAAGTGGCTCATATCCTTCGTCTATAAATATTAATAATAATTATTCCAAGTTAATAACTGATAATCAGTAACATTGAAACTTATTAATATTCTTAATTTGCTAAACAACTAATCCATATGGTACTCTTTATGCATGATCTTCAAAAAGAGTTAATATCAAAGGTCGATATTTAATAGGAATGAAAATTATTCTATTGATGAATAAAAAAACTTTATAACTACAATTAAATTAAGCCATTTAAAGAACCATAAAGAGACTACGGAATTGATTTTTCAAGGATATGACTTTCCAGGATTCTTTTAAATAAACAAAGAGACATTGGAATATTAGGAAAAAGAATATCTGAAACTATATAGCATTACAGCATTGTTAGTATTGTTTTTATAAAAAGAGTCGATAGCTCAAAAACGAAATATTTTATAGATAAACAAAAAGGATTCCAATAAGCAACCTTTCCATTTTGAAACATAACATCGCAGTGAGTAGGATGATTTACGCAATCTTCGACGACCATCTGCTGTGAATCGAAGTCTTTCACTAATATCCAAAAGCTTCAATCAACAATAAAATGTCAGTATAATGATTTAAGCTGTAAGGAACTACAGAAAACTTAAAATGGATTTTAAGTTTCACATATAGCTTCAATTTGGGATGACATAACATTGACATCATATAAGCTAGCCCTGATAAGACTGTTTTTCAAAACATTAATAAGTTTGCAGAAAAAACGCGAGATTTCCGTTACCTGTTTGTCGTTCATAGTTATCAATACACAAAATGTTCGCAAGCATTCTAGAACAGCAACAATTTCGGTTGGTAATAAATTGACGTATGTTAGCCATTCATTAAGAGATGGATATTTCGTACCACGAAAGCGCTGATTTAAATAACATACTTGTGAAGCATGCCGAATTAATTTTGCCTAAAATGCATTTTCCTCATATTTCTAAAAATTTGACATAATATGTAGATATTGTAGAGTGATAAGCTATCATAATATTTAATTCAAACAAAATATTCTTGTTCAAATTATTTGCTGAAATCCCCATGAATTATATAAAAATCAATGTAGGAACATTTCTGTCTCATTGCCTTTTAAAAATATTTTCTCTCAGGTATGCTCTAATGACTGAACAGTGAACATGACATTGATTTATCCCACCAAAAAAAAGAGAAATTATATTTCACCACAAGTTTACTAATTATTATCATGTTTATAACCTAAACATGACCTAACAAAAATTTCAGGAAAAATCTTTATTCAAATATATATATATTGCATAGTAGGAAACCTCAAGTTGTATTAAAATAAGGTCGGAACCGGGATTCCGGCATGCAGAACGACCAATAACTAATTTCCTTCCAATAATGTCAATAGCATGTAAGCTTTGCTCAACTTTTTGTAACCATTCCGCATGGCCAACTTGCAATACCGTATTTGGCATTCTGCAAGTCCTGAAAGTTTAAGTTCAGTAGACATTAAAAAAAATTGCGGAAATCGCACGCCTACTTTATAGAATATATATGAATATGGTAAAAATTTCTTTAAAAACCTGACATATATGATGAAATGATATTTTGAAAACGTACCTCTAGATAATTTATTACTATATTTTATATCATAATACTTCATTTCCAAACTAATATACAAATATCAATTTGTGGCGAACGTTTTCGAACTTATTAACAAACATGACAGCTGAAAAAAATTTAACGACTAAATCAGTTAAAAATATGCCTATGTAAATTGCCGAAATTCTCCATAAACGTTACGTATGATTTTTTTTATCCATGCATTCATAACTTTTTAAATCACAACTAATTAGTTTTGGCGAGGAAAAAAAAAACAATAAGAGGTACATGAATTACTCTCATGAAACTATACTTGATCTAATTTCATTTACATCATTTAAAGTGCATTGCTTGTTGTTAAAGACATCGAGGAGACAAATAACAGAGATAAAATTAACGTGAAATTGATCCAAAATCAATTATATTGTACTTTTCATTTTGTACTTTTCACTAATTATCATATTGATTATATAACTCATTTCAAAACTTTCGTATAATCTAAACAGTTTAGAAAAATTAAGCATACACAAAAATCGAAATATTTGAGCAATTTAGATGTGAAATGAAAATAATAGGAAAATTTCAAGTATTTAGAATGTAGCAAAATTTATAAAGTGATATAAACCACATCATTGATACATCTATTTCACACTCCTGTATTCTCTATCATCGATTTTTCTTTTTTTTTTTTTGATTAATCTATTTGGCCGTATATCTTGCACGTTAAAATATGTGTGCATGTAGCATATATCTTTCAAGTTAAATTTTCGATAAACTTTTTCTTCTCTACTGAAATTCTCTATGTGATTATGTCTGTGTGTTCTAAATGTAACAGATACAGGAATACCTTACATAACTGTAACGGTAAATTTGGTTATATTATATCTGTCTCTATGTGCATATAATTCCCCAAATATTGTTAGATTATATCTGTATGTTCTAAATGTAAAAGATAAGCTAATAACCGAGCAATTGCCCAAAATCCCTTCCGTTCGGTTTTTTAAGGAATACTTAAGTAACGAGATCCATCCTTGCATTAAAAAATTACTACTACGTTAAACTACAATGATATAGATGTATATAATGGATAAGCGTAAAATCATCCACTCAATCGGAATATAACTTGAACCGATCAACTAATACAGAACTATTCTAATAGAAAAATACTATAAGTAGTTCCTTTTTTCACGTATGAAATCCGGAGTATCTCGTTCTATTACGCTGTAAACATTACGTTACACCATCACGGTATCATTCTTAACCCACGAGCATGTACCGTCGAAGCCGAAGCGTACGTATAAACGAATGGTACGTTGATTCTATGTGCTATGCATATTCATTGTTGGCTTTTTTAATTAATTAGAAAGCCATAAATAGCTTCATACTCAACATCACAAACGAAATTATCATTATCAAGTTTAACTTCCATGATAGCAAAGATGACTTTTGACCTTTTTATTTATTTACAATTGCTTGTACTTTTTTAATGACACAATCGCGGATTTTTTGAATTCAAACTTCAAATTCATGAAAAAAAGTGGAAAATATATTTTTTCTTAAATTGATTAAAAAAAAATTATCGAGACGAAACAAAAAGTTTGCATACTGGTCCTCTATTTTCGGGAAACTTCTTTAGTGCCTAATTTGTTATGTCACATTCCATTTCTCTCTTTCTCCAACTTCTCTTCATTTTGTCCTTTCTTTCTCTTTCTCTTCTTTCTTTTATTCTCTAGCTCCCTCTTTTCTTCTCATCATCTCTCTGCCACCCAATCAGTAAGTACAACAAAATGTTCTCGAACTTTCGTGACGGAATCAATTGAATGACGCTGAATGTACTCCTCATATCAGTTAACCAGTTTGATCCTGAACTCCAATGGTTGTGCCGATCGTTTCGCTCAGCAGGTTAAGCTTAGAACATGAGTAACTTAACTCTTCATGTTAATCAATTTATCATGATCTTATCTCATGATAACCATCATTTGACATTATCCGGATTTTTTTTTGCACGGTAAGATATTATTAGTGAATAATCATTAATTCATCTTATCTGGAATTTTTCTTTATTATTCATCATTTCATTTATCTTGAAATTTTTGCGTGGTAAAATATTAATGTGAATAATCGTCAATTTATCTTATCCGGAATTTATGGTGATTAGTCGACATTTCATCTTTTCCGGAATTCCTTGCATGATAACATGTGGTAGTAAATAATCATTAATTTATCCTATCTAAAACTTTTTGGATGGTAAAATATTACAGTGAATAATTATCGATTCATCTTATTCGAAATTCTTTCGCATAGCAAGATATAATGAATAATCATCAGTTTATCCGGAATTTTTTGTTTTGATGAAAACTTTTGCTTCAGTGGCGGAAAAATAAGATAGGAAAGTGGAAAAGTACTTATAAATTTATTTATTTTTCTGGGAGTTGTGGCATATAGAATTGTTTATGAAGACTTGATTATTCGCTGGAAATAATTTAGTGTTTTTGACGTATTAAGATGAAAATATGATCAGCTGGGCGATCGCTTAATTTCCTCTCTGTTTTCTTTATGGATTGGCAAAATTTTCGTTGATGAAACTAATCGCTTGAGCGATTGATCGAAATATTGGATCAAAACTGTTCGAAAATAAATACCCAATAATAAGTGAACGCTCTTTATGTATTTGGATGATACTCAGAAAACCTAGCTTAAGAGATGGAAAGACAGCTGGTTATTTGATAGAGTAATTAATGATGCATGGAGAAGGTTGTTTTTGTATAAGGAATCAATGGGAAACATGCGGTTTTAGAAATAGATGAATGCGAATTTTGTAGGCAATTATTTCTCTTATTCGTTCGGGATTGATACATATACTTCTTCTTCTTCTTAAATGTTGTTAGCTTATTATGTTACATAAAAGTCGCGAAGAAGTTGAGCAAGTCGTGGCAAAAAATTAGTTGTACCACCTGCATGTTTAAGATGAATCATACGTAATTTGCACATGCGGAGTTATAAAATATCCCGCGTATGAAAACATTTGCGTGCTCTACTTATATTAATCAGGCAGTACATTCGTACCATTAACTCTTGCCTATAGCCTTCATTCATCTAATTATTATTTATTGTTGTTGGCATAATTCAAGTCTAAGTATATCTGGTATTTATTTATTGTCTACGTCATATTTTGGTTTTTCATGTCAAATTTATTAATACTTTTGAGATACGATCTTCACTTTCGAAATACCTTTGTTTTTCTCTTCGCGTTTGAAAAGCAAAGCTTTTTTTGAAATTACAGTATCGACTGCACAAGAGAGAGCGAGAAAAATTATATATGCAGAGTAGGTCTCTTCTTTCATATCGTGGACTTCTTTGATTTTTATGATTCATCTCCTTTATTATTTCACTTCATTTTTCATTTTTATGGGCTTTCTAATAATGTTGTAAATATAAACTCTGTAAGTCCTAGAACTCTTACATACATTATCAACTGAAGACATAAGTAATACGTCGGATGTTTTTCTAGAACATAGTGTATTGTAACCTTGGGTTCTTAATAGGAGATTTTTAGGAATGAATGAATGGAAATCTGAAGATTGATTGTAAACTAAAGGATAGGAAATGCGACACGGTTACCATGGAACCATTGTAAGATGATATATTTGTCAAAATATAATTCCGGCACCCTTTCTTAACTTTCACAACCAAAATTAGAGTTTTAGAAAAATTAGCCATTTCTTAAACAATGCATCAAACATCAGCGGTTAATTCAATGAAAGAAAAATTACACACATCGAGGTGTGTAATGGACAGATTTTTGGATTTAAAGAGAAGCATGATTATTTAAATAAATTTATCCGCTGGACTCATTTTTGATTATTGAATTCAAACATATGCAATTAACGGCGTATCATTATATTTTATTTACTATATGAGTCACACTTGTTTACAATAAATATTTTGTAGAGGACACAGGAAAAGCTTCCGACATTTCTTCTTTATTTTTCCATATTGATTGAACTCATTTACAGTCGAGGTTTTTGGCTTTTGTCTTTATTATTTGACTATAACTTATGAAATAGTTCCTTTGTCCCGTATTGATTAATTATTTGTGCGAATGTGTGTTCGCTTATAATCCTTCCTTCTCTCATTCTTTTAAATGGCAATGCATTTTTTTCATTTTTCTATCTGAATATCAACCCATTTGTGAGTTAACATACACTTACTTTTCTGCATTGTCAGTTAGTGATAACACAGTGATGGTAGCACTGTGTTGTTTACGGATGACAGATGCGTGGTCCTGTGGAAGTTCCACGTATCATGTACGCCTGATGTTTCGGAACATTTTTTTTGATCAGACTCCCGTGATGTAGTTAATTTTGATTTTATTATAATCGATTTTTTGAATTTCTATTTGAAGAATCTGCTTTATCTTGCTTCATATATGGTACGTATTATTACTGTTTTCATCGGAGTTTAGAACGTTTAGTTTGTCATATGAATGAATTTTAATTATTTATCTCTTCAGTTTACGAGTAGCAGAAAAAAATGTCTGTAGTAGGCTTCGATTTCGGTAATATAAACAGTTTTATCGCTGTGGCACGTCAAGGTGGTATCGAAACGATTGCCAATGATTATTCTTTGCGAGCAACTCCGTAATCGTTTTTGTTCAAACAATATTTTAAAAACTTAGCTGTGATAATTGTAGGGTGAAACTGTTGAATAGCTGGCTGTTCTATGAATCTGTTTGTTTCTGAATAGGACACTGCAAAACGTTTTTCATGTTTATTGCGCTATACTAAAAAGAATTGGTTTGTAGGGTAATGGTAATATATTTAGCATGATGTTAGTTACTGTTCTGAGATTTTTGTTAAATATAAAGCATAGCAGTGGATGGTTTTGTTTTCAGATCCTGTGTAGCATTCACAACTCGAGGGCGTTCGATGGGTGTTGCTGCTCGACAGCAGTTGAATACTAATATTAAAAATACCATTATCAATTTCAAGCACTTGCTGGGACGAAAATTTAGTGACGAAATCACTCAGAAGTATCGAAAGTTCATACCATGTGATATGGTTCAGTTACCAAATGATGATATTGGATTGAAGGTATATCTCGTTGCAAACCCTTTTTGTGCATTTCATTCTAAATCATTACTCGCTCGGATTTTTGCTTTACCAAGAAATTTTATAATATATTTTATATATTCTTAAATTTTATAAAAAAATTTATATTTTATAAACATTTTATGTTTAGGTTCAATATTTTAATGAAGAACGAGTTTTCACCCCAGAACAAGTAGTCGCAACATTCCTGGTTAAATTAAAGGATATCACGGAAAATAGCTCTCATGGAATGAGGAATGTTACTGATTGTGTTGTTTCTGTAAGCTTTAAGTAATTTATTTTTTTGTTAAAAGTTCTAATTTTTACTTGACAAATGACATCTCTTCGTTGCTTAATAATCCTTTCAGTCTGGGTAATAACATTCCCCATGCTGCAGAGACTAGAGAATATTTCAAATTTAAGGTTTCGTCTTTTTTTCGTGAGTCTCTAATCATGTTATCAAAATCAATTAAATTCAGGTTCCATTCTACTTTACTGATAATCAGCGACGTGCTTTGCTGACAGCCGTTCGAATAGCAGGTTTAAATTGCTTGCAGATTCTCAACGAAACCACGGCTGTTGCTCTCGCATATGGTATTTTTGAGCCTGTTGTTTTTTTTTAATGATTGCTGTATTTGTGATACATGTCGAGATTCGGATCTAATTTTGGTGTTTGCCTTATTCTCGATATGCACGCCTATTCCATCACTGTTTTCATAGATTTGCAGCGGATTTTTGAAGCAAGTCCTGCAGGATCTGCTGTAATTAGTTATTAGTTTATCGGAGGTTTAGAAAAAAACTGCAGCAAATATAGTTGTTTGGCCACAAATGTCATGTTTTCAAATAGGCTACACAAAACGCAAAGCCACACTGAGGACTCAAAAATTTATAAGCATCTTTCTATACAGTTTCTGGTACCTTTGTGATTATCCTTTTCAGGTATTTATAAGCAGGATTTACCGGCAGAGAACGAACCATCCCGGATTGTAGCATTTCTGGACATAGGACATTCCGCTGCGCAAGCTGTCCTTGTTGCATATAACAAAGGCAAACTCACTGTAAGTACTGAACCCTTTAAATTATACGAGACAGATCCATGTTTTAACTTTATTCGTTGAGTCAGAATATTCCTACATGTCATCTTAAAATTTTATATGTCTCCGCATTCAAGTATATAAGTGGTATGATGATTATTTGAATTACTACTTAATTGCTTCAAATTGCTTTCCAGATACTTGGTGCAACATTTGATCTCGAAGTTGGTGGCTTGGCTTTCGATGATGTAATACGAGATTACTTCAGCAAATTATTCTATGATACCTACAAGGTACTTAATCAAGACCTTCATTGACTTTTGTACCGACATAGTTGAGTGTAAAGTTGTACTTATCAGATTATGGAATAAAAGGTATATAGACAATAAAAGGTATATAGACAAAAGGTATATGCTTTATATTCTGCTATTCTCGACTGTGTGACATGAAAATCCGGTGATTTTTAAGCTAAATATTTCTTTATTTAAAATTTAAGATCGATGTTGCGAGTAATAAACGAGCGTGGTTCCGACTTCTTGATGAATGCGAAAAAATTAAAAAACAAATGTCAACAAACAGTACAGCTATACCGTTGAATATTGAATGTTTCATGAATGACATGGATGTCACTGGAAAGATGCAACGGTAATTTGTTTCGGCTTAATTCTTGACCGTGGAATTAAATTTTCCAGGTCTTATTTTAACTTCATTCAAGATTTTTTCATGGAGCGCTTTGTTTCAGCTCGCAGTTTGAAGAGCTCGCACAACCACTTCTAGACCGCGTGCGTGCTTTGTTGACAAATTTGCTCAAAGAGTGTGGAAAGAAAGCAGAGGAAGTGGAGTCGGTTGAATTAATCGGTGGTACTTCTCGCATTCCGGCTATTAAAAAGATTACTTCTGAAGTGTTTGGAAAAGAACCGAAAACTACGATGAACCAGGATGAGGCTGTTGCTCGAGGTATTTTTTTAAAAATATTTTGATTTCCATATAAGTCAATAAATGCATCGATCAATCAAGACTTTTCAAATATTATCAATTTTAACATGATTTTTTATAAACTTCAGTCATACAAATGAGTTTTCTCTTCATTTCTTCAAAATGTTGTAATTGCAGGTGCTGCAATGAAGTGTGCTGTTCTTTCGCCAGCGTTCAAAGTTCGGGACTTTTCAGTGAAAGACAGTCAACCATATAGAATCAAACTTTCGTGGGCAGCGGTTGGACAAACTGAAGGAGGGTATGCAAAAAGTATTCGTGGCGAATAATTCCTATTTTATTGTTATTATCATTTTTTTTAACTTGGATTAGTGGAAATGTATCTGACAAAATTAAACATTCGCATTTCTAAATACTCTTTTTTGGACTAAACACTCTGATTTTTTCAATGTGATAATCATTTTCAGTGAAAATGATGTATTTATTGAACATGATGAATTTCCCTATTCCAAAATGCTCACGCTTTATCGACAAGAACCATTTCAAGTTGATGCTAGTTATTCATATCCTAATCAAATTCCACATCCGGTACGACATATAGGTATGTATAAAGTATTTAAAGTTCGTCTTTTCGCTGGATAAACATACATGGATACTTAGTAATTTACAGATGTATCTATGTTTTCTTCAAGGTTCGTGGCTTGTTAAAAATATTACACCTGGACCAAACAACGAACCAAGAAAAGTAAAGGTGAAAGTTCGAATCAATCCTAATGGTATCTTCTCGGTTTGCTCAGCGAGTACTTTCGAAACTGTCGAACCAAGTCCAGTTGATGTAAGTTTTTTAGTAACATAATCGTGTGTTTTTTTTGGTATCAGAATTATTTCTTAGTGGAACTTGCGCTATTGTTTAGACTTCGACTCAAAAAGCATCTGAAGCAATGGAAACTGACGATGCTAAAGGAAATCAGGATAAAGAAGAAAATGCAGATGCAGTGACTAATAATGCCGTACCTCCTGCTGAAGAAGATCAGAAGCTACCAAATAATACTGGACATAAAACCAAGACAATTACAGTAGATTTATTGGTTGAAGAACATGTCCCATATATTATTGCCAATGAGTCGCAGTTAATACAATTGGAGGTTAGTTTCATGACGTCCGTTGATTATTCATTAAATACAAAATATAAAGCATAACTGTATGATATAAATTGATTAGAATTTGCAATCAAGGTAGTTGGCGTAAGATATCTATAACATACCGTGAAAAGGAATTAGAAGCTTTGTCATAAGTTATATTTTTTTTAATATGAGGATTAAACTTTACGGTTTCCTAATATTTCATGAAAAAGCTGTCAAAATTTTTAAGTTTCCGTTCGCAATCTACAAAAATTCATCATGTATTCGGTAACAAAAAAATACAAGATTAGAGTTGCTGTTGTTGAATTTACAGTACAATTTAATTCGAACCTTAATTTTTGAGAGAGAAATGCAAGGAAAAGATAAAGTGGAAAAAGAAAAAGCAGACGCAAAAAATGCTGTTGAAGAATATGTCTATTATATACGAGATAAACTATCGGATGTGTTCGCAGAATTTATTTCTAATGATGTTAGTTTTTTTTTTTTTTTCGATAATAAATTATGAAGCGATAAACGATATCTCGATCTATAATATTATTTAGATACAATAATAACACATTGATTTATCTTTTAGCTTCCCTGTTGTTTTCTCAGCTGTCTTTTTACAACTTCTTCCAGTTAAGATCAGTAAATGTTTTTTTTTTTTTTTGCGAATTTTGTTTTGCTGCGATATGGAGAAAACGACAATTTGTAGTACGAAAAGATTGAATTTGGGTGAAATTTTACAATCTTTGCAGGATGCCGAAAAACTGCGAGATTTATTAACCAAAACAGAGGACTGGCTCTACGATGAAGGAGAAGATGTTGAAAAAAAAGTATACGACGCCAGGATGTGTGAATTGAAGAAACTAGGCGACCCTGTCCAGGAACGACATCGTGAATATGAAAATCGAAAGAATGCTTTTGATGACTTTGATCGAGCCATTATGGTTATTTGTCTGATTTATTGGGCGTACCGAATCGTTGGAAGAAGGGAAAATTTTAGGATTTAACTTTACGTTTATACCTAGATTTTTCTCATTTATTTACATGAACTAAATATGAAATTTCAGAGAGCGCGTAAAGCTTATGATGAGTATACAAAAGGAAGTGAGAAATACGCACATCTTGGATCAAGTGACATGGAGAAGGTACATATCTTAAATTTTGTTGCTTTTATTTTGTATGCGGAAACGCGTTCCATGATTCTAAGGCAAGATATTTTTTATAACTGCTGAAACGCCTATTATTGCTTTTATTTTTGCAGGTGATATCTACAATAGAAGACAAAAAAAAGTGGATTGATGATCAAAGAAATCGCCAAGAAATACGCAAAAAAACTGAACCTCCAATCATTTTTGTTTATCAAATACAAGATGAGCAGAAGGTAAACAGATACTTTTGGTAATCCCCTTATTCGCTGGAAAATGTTTGTATAAATCCCCAGAAATGCTTAAATATTGCATGAAAGGCAATAGGGAGCTGAAATTTTTTCAAGTAAACGGTGCATCTGCAATTTTTGCCACTTTTTTCAGAAATTTGAAAGTATTATTTTACCGATATTGAACAAACCGAAACCATCACCACCAAAAACGGAGCCAAAAAAGGTACAAGAAACAGGAAGTGAAAGTCAAAAGAGCGAGAATTCTGCTTCTGATCAGACTACGAAAACTGAAGCCAACAAGGTAAATGAGCTTGGAATGGAGGTCGATTGATTGTGTCTGCTTCATTTGTTTTGTTTTGTTTTTGGTTCTGAACGCATTATTTGTTTAATAAACTAGACTGTTTCGTAAATCATTTTGCTACTTATGATATTTAATTGTTATTATGAATATGCGAATCCAATCAGAAATGGGAGTAGCTTAGTATCAAATTTTAACCTTAACTGAATTTGCGAGTAATTTCATTGAGCCGTTTCATGTATTCTTGGTTTCAAGTTTTGATTTTGACTTCCTAGTTTTCATGTAGCTGTTGCAAGACTGTAACATCTGCACCGCTTTTTTGCTCTGTTCATATGTTTTTCCTTTAACTTCCTTATCTTTCACAGCTTATCCAGTTTTTCCTCGATATATTCCTGAAAGCATGTTTTAAATGTTTCAAATTGGTCCAAGAACTTTTGATTTAATTTTTCTAATTTTCCGTAATCTTTAAAAGCTATTTTGTTGAAATAAATTGATTGGTCTAAATGTTTTATACGGTGTAATTCTGCCCAAAAGACTTTGCTTACGGTTGGCTTTTGGTTGGCAGTATAATGTCGATTATCCTTTTGATCGGTTGTTTTTTCAAAATTTCTTCACTTTCCTCATTTACCGGTTGGTTCGGGCTATTCCGTTTTTTATTTTTGAGAATGTTTTCGTTTAGTTACTATTTCCGTTAATCTAATCATGGAAATCAGTAATTAACAATGTTCCATCGAGAATTTTTCAATTTGTTTTTATGTTACATTGCTTAAATGGACGGAAATAACTAAATTGAGTACACAGAAGATAATTAATTGTTATTTTATAATGAAAAGCTAATTATAGAAATAACCAATCTCGGCGCCGTTTTTTCTTTCAGTTACATAATTCGGTAATAGAGTAACAATTCCAAGCTTCTGTGCAATAAATTTAAAATGAATTATAATAAATTTAAAGTTAAACAGTATACATATATCGACTTCATACAACAATTTAGTACCATTAAGAAATTCAAATTCTAAAGAATAGAAATTTTTGGAGCAATAAAATTATTCAATTGTTCTCTACTTTGTAATTGTGATTGCTGCAAATTAAAAATTGCATCAATTTATTTTGGAAATGAACTTTTTTTGATATGAAAATCAAAACATGTATGTTACTGCAAACCGCAAAGTATACTATATTACATGCATACAGTAATATTGTATATCACTACAAAACTACAAAAGTATATTTTACAAAATTACAAATTTATTTCATCATTTGACATGACTTCAGCCATTTCGGTGCTACTAATGAAATCCTGTCGATGAGGTGTTAAAACTGCTTTTAATTTCTACAATGAAATATTTCGATTAAGAATTTTCATTGCTTAATTGCAATAAATTTAAAATAAATTATTATAAATTTAAAATTAATAACAAGTTTTTGATGCTAAAATTGATTATTTAGTTCCTTTTTTCTTATAAATTTCTGGAAAATTTCATATATTATTGTTATATTTTTTACTTTTTTACTCATATTCACAGGTAAAAGTTATATTTAAATACTCGTTTAGCAAATGACATTTGATATTGCCTAATCAATAACTTAATTAAATTACTTGAAATACATGATAAACCTATATTTACTTTATTATTTTTCTAAATAAAATATATAAATTGATATAAAAAGTACAAAAATTGAAAATTTAAAATCCTTGTCAAAATGACAAAAATTACCTACCGTGGAAAAAGTATCACCCTTTTGCGTAAAAAGCTTATAAAAGCCAACGATGACAATTACTGATATAGTTGAGAGTGAAAAGATTATACCGATAATGTTAGCCATTTTAGGATAAATAAAATCCTGATATTTCAGCGGTTCATAATTAGCGAAGCAGCTAATTATAGTACACTAAAATTAATCTAATTAAAAAAATTACAAAATTTCAAAATTCACCTAAAAATTAAAGAGAATTAAGCTATTAATTTGTTAATTAGCTTGTTTTTTATTAATCATTTTAAATTATTCTAATATTTAAATTAAAAAAAAAAAGAAAAGAGATTTTATCAATTTGATAAATTTGAAAAAAATTTTTTAACCAATAAAAAAATTGGTGCACCAATAGTCCAACATAAACGCCAATAGTATCCTGGTTCATAGCCTAACATTTCTTTTAAATTTTGTACAAAATTGCTTATTCCTGAAAATAAATAAATATCATTTTTTCCTTCTTTAAATTTAAATATTAGAGTAATAGTACGAATAAGCTATTAATATTAAATTATTCCTAAGCCTAAGCCTAAGCCTAAGCCTAAGGGCAAGAGTATCAAATGCATGCAGCAATAAACCAGTAAACTCAGTAATCACTACTAGACTGTTTAAATGCTTAAAAGAAAATATATCGTATTAGCATTTTGATCATGATTATATCATCTAATCAGTAAGTTGTGATATTTGCTAAAATGATTGAAAGAAATATTACGTATTATGATTTCGAATATGATTACTATAAATAATCAATAAACTTTAATTGTATTATTTACTTAATGATTAAAATTATCATTTCGAATAAGACTATATCAACAAAACTTTGGTTGTGATATTTCCTTAAATGATTGAAAAGAAATAATACAACTAAATTTGTATTACTATTTCGAATATGATTACGTAATCTAATGTGAAAATTTTGTGATTTCAATTGCCCATTGCATTATTTTTAATTAAATATTATTTTAAGAAATGCTATTTTTATTTTTTGTATATTTTTATTTACTATATTATGTTTATTTTTTTATTATGTTTATTATATTTATTTTATTATTTATTATTTACTTATTATATGATTTTTATTAAATTATATTTATTTTATTATTTATTATTTATTTATTATGTTATGTTTACTATATTATACTTATTTTATTATTCGTTATTTACTTATTATATTATGTTTATTATTTTTATTATATTTAGCAAGCATAATGCTTATTATATTATATCTACTCTATTATTTATTATTTACTTATTTTATTATGTTTACTATATTATATTTATTTTATTATTTATTATTTATTTGTTAGATTATGTTTATTATTTTTTATTGTATTATGTTTATTATATTATATTTATTTTATTATTTATTATTTATTTATTATACTATGTTTATTGTATTATATTTATTTTATTGCTTATTATTTATTTATTATACTACGCTGTGTTTATTAAATTATGCATACTCAAAATAAATAATTAAATATAATAAATATATTAAATATAAAAAATGAGTATAATGTGATTGATTGATTGTTAAATTAGTGAAGTTATTAATTACCGATTAATTAATTTTTTCTCTTTCATCTTAATTATAACTATGGTTTGCTTTTCAATGATAAAGATTATTATCAAAGATAATTCAATAAAATATTGCTATTCGAATTTTTTTCTTTGTTTTTATTTTTATTTTCTCAATCTAAAAGATAACGAAAATATTCGTTGTATCACTGATAAGAGAAATTATTGAAACGATTTGTTCCATTGATAAAAATTTCGATGATTATCATTCATCAATTATAGTTATACCATTAGAATCTTAATTATTAAATAATTATAAACCATAAATGAATGAGATAACAATTGTTTCACAAAATACTGCAATTAGTAGATCCCATGAAGTACCATAAGCAATTAACCATTCCATAATTAGTATACCACCCTAAATGATAAACTATAATGCATTTTGATTAATCATTGATTAATTATCAATTAATGATTATTCATGCAATTGATAATCAATTATCAAAATAATAATTTTATCATTACTTGTAAAATAGTAATGAACGAGAAAAACAGCGAATTCTTAACTGTAATAGTTTTATCAAAGTAATTAATTTGATAAAAAACTTTGGTAAAGTATTTATTTTAAAAAAATTTAATATTTAATTTAATCTAATATTTGAAACTTTGGGAAAGTATTTATTTGAAAAATTGCCAAATAACGATTTTTTAAAAAACAATGAAAAAGAAAATTACGAATTAATTATATTCTGTTATCTCTATTCGATAGTGATAATGTAATAAATATATGAATAAGATATGAATATATTATTGTTAGTCTTATCGATTAACTTGATTTATTTAATTGTGATAACGATTGATAAGTAATCTGTGATAAGAGCTTTATTGGATAATGACAATGTAATAAATATATGAATAAGATATGAATCTATGACTGATAATCATATCGATTAAATTGGTTTATTTAATTATGACAACGATTAATAAGTAATTTGTGATAAGATCATTGTTGAATCATGATAATGGAATAAGTTGAATCATGATAATGGAATATAATATATTCATAAATAAGATATGAATATATTACTGTTAGTCATATCGACTAATTTGATTAATTTAAGCGTGATAATGATAACTATTGATAAGTGTTTGTGATAAGATCTTATCAGAGGTATGTAAACTGATAAAAAAACAATAACCTTCGTGCATATAGCAATTCCAATAAACATATAAAAAGTAAATAGTATAGCAACAAAATATTCTCGACGACGATTTAGCAATGGAAATTCATCACATAATGCGGTAATTATTGCTTCCGAACCACCAAACTAAAATTTTCCGATTAACAATTTCATTTTCCGGAATTAACTTGTAATTTAATCGATAATTTCATCTTTCAACACGTTATTTTTATTTTCAGTATTTAATATTATTAAGACGGAAGAAATATATTTGCCGTATTCTCAGGCTTTTTTTAGCCTATAGTCATTTAATATTATCACTTTATTATCATTAAGCTTATTATTATCATCATCATTATCACGTATTCTCATGTTTTTTTAGTTTATTATCATTTAACACTATTACTTTTATTATTGTCATTAAGCTTATTCTTTTCATTCAACATTTATCATTATCATTATCACTATCATTATCACGTATTCTCATGTTTTTTTAGTTTATCATCATTTAACATTATTACTTTTATTATTGTCATTAAGCTTATTCTTTTCATTCAACATTTATCATTATCATTATCACTATCACTATCATTATCACTATCATTATCACGTATTCTCATGTTTTTTTAATTTATTAGCATTTGACACTATTACTTTTATTATTGTCATTAAGCTTATTATTATCATTTAACATTTCTCACTATCAATATCGTTGTCATTGTTATGTGCAATGCAAGTTAATTATCAAGCTTATTATTGTCATTGAACATTTATCACTATCATTATCATTATCATTATCATGTATCATTCAAGTTAAAGAGCAAAAAAAACATTTTTGAAATAGGACTGGAAATTTAAAAGCTTAATAGATTCCTGGTAAATTATCACAAAAATTCATCGAAAACGATCAAATCAAAGTTTACAAAAACTCAATAAAAGCCAAGTAAAAATAAAATTTACCGAACTATCTAATCCAAGCGTAAGCAGCATCAGAAAAAAAATTACGGAAAATGCTGATGCATACGGCATTGTTGCTAATGCTTCCGGATAGACAACGAATACGAGTCCTGGACCTTCCTGAATTTCAAAATAAATTAATAGATTAAACTATTAATTTAAAATGCTAACGAAAATACGTCGAATTATTAATTCAGAGCTAATAAGTAGGTCAAATCATTCATCCTAAAACTCCTAAGTTAATCATAAAAATCAGTAAACAATGGAAGAAATAATTTGCAAATTAATATAAAAATTAAAATTTATATTATAATTAATTAATTTTTAATTAATCGATTGTGAGATATTTATAAATTTTGATTTGCATATTAACTTGCTGATTATTTCCCATACTGTTTACTTATTTTTACTAAGTTTTAAATAATCGATTATATTTATAAATTTTGTTTAAAATAGTAATAATAATAATAGTAACAATAATTAATAATAATAAT
>JABVXU010000634.1:0-29740 GCA_013365365.1 Cruorifilaria tuberocauda
TAAAATTAAAGTCGATTACACAGAATGTTTTAATGGAGTGAAGGAGTTTATAACATAAGAACATTCGTTGTCGCAACAGGTGGCGAATTAGAGAAGAGCCAATGAACGATGGTATAAATATTGCCATCGAAGTCCGATTCAGCAAGCGAAGCACGATAGTACACACATTTCTGCTTCGGTCATTCTTGTAAACTAAGGATTCATAGGCAAATGGAGTTATTCTCGCGTAAAGAGAATAAAGCAATGTAGACGACTGCCTCGCCGCAGAAAACTGATTTCCCGATTCGGCAATTCGGCTTTAATCCTACTGCTCTACGTGGGTGGAAGAAGGGGGATTTGTAAGCAAATGCTTTTCACTTGTATAAATTAAAGTGGAAAAGAGCGGATGTAGTTACAGCGTAAATGAATTATCGAAAATGTTTAAGATGGGATCGAGTTCCCGCAATTCATTACATTTATATTTGTACTGATATCGCTTTCCGCTGTATTACTAATCATTTTCTTGTGTCTTTGGTATCTGCTGACTTTTTTTCGAGTTAAATAATCCCCAGAGATTTTAAGTCATCATATTCTAGAGAAGCCTGTAAATGAATGATAGGATATCATTCATGGCAAACTAAGAAATAGGTGACATTACTGAAAGAGGAGGGAAATATCGGTGTTTTGTCATAGATGGCACAAACTCTTGTATGAATTCTTGATGGCAGGTTGCTGCTCTTCAAGTAACAAATGCAAAAGCGCTTTATGTCATGTCGTTAGCCACCTACTTTGAGGTATGTTTCCGATTCTCCACATTGAGACAAAAGTGAAATAATTGAAGTAAAACCATGCATGTCGGGAAGGACTTCCATATATGCTATTGTTTCTTCTAGTCTCAACTGCAATCTTTGTTTCTATCCCTCCAGACTCCGTTCGGAGAAATTATCAATTCTCTGAGTTTTTTATTGTTACGAAATACACTTGTTCATATTTTCAATTTAATTTCAACAAAAATCCTATTTTTGTATTAACATTTGAAGAACTTGATATCTTTATGAGAAAATTTACATGCAAAATGAGGGTTTTACCTGATTATCTCAGAATAAAGTCCTTGAAGCATTGAAGCAACAGGAAAGAAGCAGATGGGTGTTTTCAATAACTTCTCAATTTTCCATCATAATTTAAAGCATAAATTAATATAAAGAATTTCAAATCCAATCCTAGTCTTCGATCTTTACATAGGAAAATAATTCTTTCCTCAGTCCTCTCTTTTTGGATCTTGAAAAAGTTTTGAGTATTTGAAATCTTTCAGAGCTAAATCAGAAAAACCGTTTTGCATCATAACAGTTGCAGTGATGTTACGTCGACAGTTATCTCCAGGCTACACTTTGGTTTATCATGTAATCGACTTGCTATCCATATAATTTTGGCTTTCAATAGCTTCCATACTCTGTCTTCCTGTTGTCTTCACTGATAAGTGTTGAAAAATAACAAACCTCATCAACTGATCAATGCGACAAGTTGGCAGATTGTCTTGTAGCGAATTGCAATTATGCATGGCCGCTCCTTTACCGAAAATGATGATTTCTACTGTTTGGATCATTTCCGACACGCTCGGTTTACCTATATTGTTAGAAGTCACGCATACAATATTAGTTTGCTACGCTTTTTTTCGTGAACGGATTCTTGAAGTGGAACTGTTTTGTTTGAGAATTGCAAAGCAATACTTGTTGCTGAAGTGTCATAACGATTAACTTAAATATTCAAAAAAAGGGACTGTATATAGTTTCATTAATAATCTCTAAGTCTGTCTAAATTTAAACACTTAAAAATTGGGATTTTTTTTCTCAGGATGACGAGAAAACTTTATCACACATGTAGTTGGTTGCACACATGTGTTTTTTTGTAATCATATCATTGTTATTACCATTCGCCCTACATGTACGGCGATTATGGTACTTTATACGTTAACAGTTTGTCAATCGCACCAACAATAGAAAGACAAATACTAGAAATGTGGGAACTGTGAATCAGCTCCAAGCGATAATTTATAATGCATCAACTGATTGCTTATCATTTTTTTGAAGCGATTCATCAGTTCATTTTAATGTTTATGAATTTTCTAAACTTTCTTGCGCAAAGATATATTTTAGAAAATTCCGTCTGATGCCTCGCCATTCTTCTCCAGAAGTTACGTCTGTCTGAGATGCCATTAAACTGAGTCGATAATTTGCGGAAAACGCTCATTTAGCTGAGCAATATGAGAAGCATTTTAAATCGGATCAATCGCACTTCGAATCCAGCATTACCATTCAGTCAGTCTTTCGTCCATGCAATTTAACTCCTTTATTTGTATCCAAAGAAAGACAGATGATCTAAAATTCTGGAAGAGGAATTCTAAATAGACATGTTGAATCGTTATCATATCATTGTTATTACCAGGATGAACATTTATTTAGTTTAAAAAATTTTGATGAGATAACTGCAACACAAAAAAGTTTTCAGTGTTATTTATATCTGCGACCAAATTTTATTGTGTGAAAATTACATTTTGTTAAATGCGAAGAATGAACACTTTTGAGCATTTCTCCACATTATGCACAAAAATCCAAATTTAGTTGCTAAAAGGGAAGCTCAGAAAAGACCATTGATTGGTTGTTGCTTTGGCCGATCAGAATTCAATTTTAATTTTCATAATTGTGTATAAATTGCGAAATTTAACGATAACCGTAAAGTACCATGAACTTTCGTTATTAGCAATACTATAAGACGACCTAAATTTAATAAAGTTTCTGTCAGAATAAAGAAAAGTGAAGAGTTAGTGAGAATAGCATACATGGCGCAGAGCGTGATATTACAGTTCCGGTGCTTTTAGCTTGCTTCGTCATTTGAGGATGAAAATATGAGACGATACTCCGCCTTCCAGTTACAACCATCCCATACCAAGGAGCATGTGAAGCGTTTCAGAAGGAGGAAGGCAGATATGGAATTGAATCGAATTCTTTCAAATTTCGAATCATCTTTCCCACCATTTTAACAGATGTTATTTACTTGTTAATGGGCTCCGAAGTATTCTTCAACGGACTTCTACTGTTAGTTTTCGGAAATCGCTTAAATTCAATTCAGTCATCAGGTTACATTTCAGATCGTTTGGTAAACAACTTGATGATTTCTTACTTCATGTCGATAACCCCTGTAATCAATAGCGATCATCGAAGCATTATTGGAGTGACATGAGTAAAATATTCTAGGAGAAATCGAAATAAATGTGACAGTGCAAGGAAGAAAATGTTGCTTTTAATTTGTGATCAGCACGTCGCTTTTCTTATATTTGATGGCAGCTAATATAGTTTAAATTGCTTTGATTAAGAAAACAGTTCGCATTCATTATCACAATTTTTCATAATTAAATTCAAGGATGTTCTTCTGAATCAATACCACAGAACTACCTCCCTCATCTCTTGTCACTTAAAAGCAGGATCAATTTCGAAATCAAATTATCGGAGAAATTGTAAGAAAAAAAAAGATATTAGGACAAAGTAATCGTAGTGTTTGAATTAATTGACTCAGATTGTAAGATTGCTTTGGTTTGCGCATAATTTAACTTTTATTTAGTATTAATGTCATTTTTGAGGATAGAGTCTATGATGTTTCTTTCAAGGTTCCATTTTTACAGTTTTAAATTGAAATTTCCTCATTGGACAGGAATTAGAGTTGTACCAAGGTTAAATCACGGAACTATTATGTTGCCAAATTCTGAATGTTGAAGAAAGCCTATCATTGCTAACTTCTGTTTGCATTTTTAATTTATTGATAAAAACCATCAGCATAACGACTGGAGGCTTAGCAAATGGGCAAAATGTGATAGAATAATTAAAAGCTAGAAAATGACTACTGCGAGAGTATCACTGAGACAGACTGCCAAGAAAGTGTTCCGAAAATCAGGACATGGGCAGAAGCAAGAATAACTTCAATTTGAAGGATTTTAACTGTAATGAATGTTTGGTTGTTTTGGTCTGATGATTGAAGTTCGAGAAATGCTTTAATAAAAATGTGATTCCTGTTATTTTCAATTGTGTTCATGTTTTACTTTCTTGCTATTTTTTACGTTGTGTACAATCAACGCCATGTATGTATTTCAAATGTCCAGTATTGACGCACTTTTCCTAATAACCTGTCTAAGTAGTAAGTTTAAGTCCGATCTCAACTTCACAAAGTATTCCAAGATTCAAATTTGGAAAGTAACGCCGCAGAGGCACTTCATTTTAATGGCTCGGAAAAAGCATCGCTCGATTGCATATTCACTCTTTTTGCTTTTCATTTGCAATTCGCAGTTTGAATTTATCGCTAAATTCACTGATTTACACAATGTTCGACAAAAGACTGCTAAAAGTATTTAGCTATATAAATCTTAAATTAAAGGAGACTGTACTAAAAAGAATCTTGAATCACATACCATATTAATCATATTTGAAGTTATTCATTCGTAAGTGCATCTTACGCTTCTTTCACGCTGATTTAAGACAGGAATAAATGTAATGACAGTTCTTTTTCAAATTACAGGAAAAAAGTCTGACAAGCGTTCAAACTGTAAATTATGAATCTGGGAATGAAAATGAGGGAGTAACACATTTGTTCAGACCGGAAATGTTTATCTGAACTCAAGGAAGAATACTGGTAATGTTTGATTGTAGCATTGAATGGAACGAATAAAATACAGGTGATAAGCAGGTTTGTAATCAGCAAGAATGATAAAACGTTTTGCTTCCTGAACGTAAAATGTTTCCCATCACTGATTTCTGCAATGTGCAGCCGACTGACAAATAAATTCGTAAGCGATTTAACTGCTAATCATTTTCTTCCAGCTGATGACTCCCATTAAAAGCATTCTGCTGGAGGACTGAATGTTTCCAATAATGTTTTCCTTGGAGAATATATAAAATTCAATTATTGGAGCAAGTATTATAAAATAAGAGGAAATGATGTAATCTTGAAGAGTATGATGAAGTATTATCCACTACGTAAAATATATCTGTAATGAAATGTGCCTTAAGTTTGAACTTGTATATCAAACTGGATAAGTTATCCCGCAAAATGTCCTGCTAATAATAGTAAAGAAGTGTAACAGCTTTTGGAAGCATTCGTTATACTGAAGAGACGGAAAATCCATCTTCACGTCCAACTTCTTTTAGCTTTGTAATGATGTGGAATAGCATATTTTAGATCACGTACATCAGAATTACAGTAACTTATCAGTCACTGTAATAAAGAAAGAATACAAATTTAGCAAAAATGAAAAGATATAAAAAATTAAGCTTCACCTAAACAGATGTTTATCTTTTCCATCACACTGGTTCAGTCAAGAAAGAGTTCCTAATTATGGTCTTGTAGCAGTTCGATTAAAGTCCTTAATTCAAAACTGCTTACATGTTCATTCCGCTTCGTCTTTTTTATTCGAAATAGAACTATTACAGAATCAATCTGCCAGATTGACATGCTGAATTTTGTTTAAATTAATTTCCTCTGAGAAAATTGTTTTCTTTTCACTTTTCCTCTTTAATGATTCGATGACCAGTTATTCAAAATTCCTGTAATCAGCTCTGAAAATCTGTCCTACAAATCTCTATATTGTACCTAATCATTTGATCCTTGACCCTTGGCAGGTCGATTTCAAACAGAACAAGATTTGTTGTTTAATATTTGCACCATTAATGAAAATAACTTGATTAAGTGATTACCACGTAATTGATTCTGCTCTATCCTTTCTATTTGAAATAGAAAAGAGGAGTCTTCCCCCCAATACCCGGGAATTCTACTGATGTTCTCCCTTAAGTAGCACCACAGAAAACAGAAATGGAAACTCGATATATCGCTTGTACATGAATTCTTCACAACTTTCTGACTTCCATTAATATTATTTTTGGAGACGAGCTTGCGACCACATTTGAATATATTCGGATTTGTCGAGAAAGCGTCAGATAGCTGCTAGTTCGATATGGTTCAATTCCCATATGGGTCATTCGTCGAATTTCTTATGTTTCACCAAACATCCCTTTAAATATTCTACTCTATCGATCTGCAGTTTTCTTATAATTTTAACTTCCACAATTTACTCTTATTATAGCCGATAGTTTCAGCACTTCAATCTGTGTTACATTTAGTATTGCAAACTGATAACTGTACACATGATCTCAATTTCACGAAACTAATATCAGCATGATGTGATGTCAGTTTTTACTGAAACTGAATTCAATTTTTGTTCAGATTTGAAGTGGGAAACTTCGAATCCTGTGAATCTCAGGATGGTGGAAAGGTACATTAATAGTGATGTTGTTTTATTGCATATAAACTTTATTGTTGCGAGTAAAATATCAGAGAAAATTTAAAGCTGCTTAAGGAAATGGGTGAGCACCGGTCCAAAAAGAGATGAAAATAGATGTAGTAGTAATGCATTAATTCTTATGTGCCCTACCAGTATCAAATTCCTCCCAAGAAAATAAAACGCATTGTGACGTTGTCATCAGAACAGCGCCGTAAAAAACTAACTCTAGAACGAGGAGAACTGCACAAGATTCGTTTTGTTGAGCTGAATTTCTAAGTTCCTACAATTTAGTTCTTATCTTCAAAATTAATTTTACAGAGAGAAAAATCAATGTGAAAGAAGGTAATTATCATGCGTCAAAAAGTCAAAAGTGATAAAGGGAAACAACCAGTGTGATAATGAAGTATGCATGATGGAGAAGGAGGACCTAGGAGTACGATGGCGTCAAGAACTGTTTGACATACAATATTTGGACACGAATGGGATGAACGAAGAAATTTTTCGTACGCTGCTAAGACATATAAAAGCAAGTGAGCCAAATAAGCAATTTCATGAAAAAGCAATTCGAATTTCGCTGAAACAATCCATCTTCCGGCTTTATGTTTCTGCTTTCAAAATGGACCAGAAGAAATAAACATAAATATTAATTGACCGCAACAGTTCAGTGGTAAACAAACGGAACAAGTGGGTTGGATAAAGAAGAAGAAGGAGGGGTAAGAGGTGGAGAATTCCGGATAAGTTCAAAACGATCGGCTGGACAGGAAGAGGGATGATAGATGAGTGGAGAGCGCTTGCAACACTACAGTATGAGAATGTCTATAGGCGTGAAATGAAGGAGAAGTGGGGATTGGTGAGGCGATAGGTGGAGCGATACTCTTGGGGAGTGATATTTGGAATCCGCAGGCCTGATTTCATATCAGCTTTTGATTTCCCCAGTGATTCAAGTCTTCTCCCAGCAGCACAACACGAAACCTCTCTTATCCAGCTCGAGTATTTCCTGTTGCAATTCTCCAATGTCAGTTTTCTTCTTCCGCAAAATTTAGATGGAAGTGACGAATTAGTTGATCCCGAGAGGCGTGGTTTTTTTGTCAACACCAACCAATAGATAGGGAAACAAATTCACAGGCCCGGCTGATACGAACACACGCACACACGCACACACACACACGTACACACACATAGAGATGTGGATAGACACAAATATATGCACAGAATATCCAGGAATCAGGCAATAGAGAGGGGAGTTTTTCTGGTTGAATGTTTAAGCGATTTTCACGTTTTCCAAGCAACAGGCAGCGGTAACGTCAGGTGAGCACGGTTGACAGGAGAGAATTTCAAGAGAGCAGTAAATGTTCTGTATCGAACGCCAGTATGATGTTTGGTTTCCAAGATGCAACCTTACTAAGGCAGATGAAAGACGAACCACTTGGGGCTGCACTACGCACCCAATGGAATCCGGCAGCAGCGGCAGCGGCGGCAGCGGCGACCGTAGTGGACGGTTCGCCGGTAAGGTGAGCAATATCGTACAGATAGGGTCTCTCTATACAGATACCTGTACCGGCGTGTCAGCTTCAGTGCGGAATTGAGTGGAACAATCGAGAGTGAATGATGCTGCCAACAACAGTGAACGCGGTCCCAATGTCCCTGTGAAGGGACCTTCGTGTCGCCAACAACTCTCTTCCTCGACAAAACACATCTCCCCATAACTAATTTCAATTCCTTACCCTAATAATAATTCCCCGTTGGATTTCTGCCCCGTATACCATTATTTCCAGTGGATTGTCTAGGAACCTGGGATTTTCTTATCTGTTCCCTTCCTCTTTCCTCGCCTTTTTCCCTTTTCTGTATGATGCATAGCAAAATTGAAGTGGAATATTGCAATACCGGCGGGACTCGTATTTCCGAGTATTTCTTCTCTCCCTCCCTCCTATCATACCTCTCACACCCCACTACTTTGTTTTCATTGAACCTTCTCACTCATCTCGAATTAGCTCATCTCCACTTATCACCATTCCTGTATTATCGCTATTCCATCTCACCGTTCAATGAGGAGTAAGCGATTAATGCGATTTACCCAAACTGGGCCACTAAGACCTCTGAAATCGGAGCTTCTTTTCAACTAGAATTCGACAAGCATTATTGTTCATGTTCACTTTGTAAAACATCACGTTTCAGTGCTCAATTAGCACGAGCTCATTTCGAGAAGCATCCACCCAATAATTTACGTAAAAGCAATTTCTTTCACTTCGTCATCGCGCTGTATGATCGAGCTGGACAGCCAGTCGAAATCGAGAGAACTCAGTTCGCAGATTTTGTGGAAAAGGAACGTGAAGTGGACGGACAGGATACTCGGAACGGTATCCATTACCGGTTGTGGCTTGCTTATGCTAATGGTCAGTCGATTAACCAACTGCTTATCCAAGCATTCAAATTTTATGAATATTAAGATTTTCGCATTGATTATAGTTAAGCATTTTCAGGATTACGCGCAGAGCAAGATCTGTATGTTCGTCTCGTTGACAGCGTTTCCAAGCAAGTATGAACCATTTTAATTCAAAATTTTAAATTCAAAATTTCAAAAGAACTTCAAGGACTCCTTGATGCATTTGCATTTTGAAGCAACCGCAATATTGCGTTTATATATTTATGTAGGAGGCATATGTTAACAGGTGGTGTATCGCTTTTGACAACACAAAAACAATTTAATTACTGTTGCGTAGCTTTTCAGTGATAAGAAATGTGACATGTAACTGTAATATAATTTCTACTATTTTGTCATTTATCCGTGGCATTTTAACAACAGGTCATCACTATAAATAATGAATGATCTTAGACAAAGTCAGTTCTTCTCTTATCATCAAATTGTGGCCTAATATTGTCATCAATTCATTCTTAGCACTTCTAATTTTCAAGAAATTTATCGATTGAACTACAAAATTTACTATAACTTCTACAGTTATCAGTGAGATATAGAATAGATTGAAAGAGGAAGCTAAGATCGACTTATATTGAACTTTGTGTAACAGTTGCAGCATTTGAGATTTTGAATTACTAACTTTTTTGAACGCTTGAGGCTTATCGCCATGTTGATCATTCAGAAAATCTAAAAGACATTCGGAACCATTAATTCTCAGCTATTCCTTCTCTATCCTTTTATCCGCTCTGCAACACATTAACTCCAATTTGAAAGATTTTTAGTAAATTGATCCCGTAAATTCTATGCTTTAAATTTATAAACACTCTCAATCACTTTTCTCTTCAAAGTAATCATATTCTTCCCGCATCAAAACTCGCTTATTTTGTTACCACACAGCTCTCTTTCTCTCCATCCTTTTCGTTTTACAGGCGATAGCTTACGAGGGACAAGATAAGAATCCCGAAATGTGTCGCGTATTGCTAACTCATGAAGTGATGTGCAGGTACTTTTGTCAGATTAGTTTTGTAAGATTATAATCGATAATTGGAGTGTTTGAAATGAGACTGAAATATTTGATATTTATAGTCGTTGCTGTGAGAAGAAAAGTTGTGGTAATCGTAATGAGACACCTTCTGATCCGGTTATTATTGACAGGTATGCATTTTGTTTGTATTTAATGCAAACTTGATAAACCACTTTCCAATTACCGTAACTCTCCTCCACTTTGTTTTCACTGTTTTGATGCTTCCGTTTTGAATGATATAATTCTTTGGTAATTAATTAAATTACTATCAAAAAAACCTTCTTATTTTGATTCTTATTTTATTTATATCGATATGGAAAGGAATCAAATAGCAGCGAACAAAACCACACAAAATGATACCTAATGTAAACGATAGCTTAATATGAGCTTCAATTTTTCCTACTTCTGTTAATCAATTAGAAGTGAGGCTGCAAATGAGGATAAAAATTCTCAAGCTTTTATGACTGGGGTTTGGTGACATAAAAGTGTATGAGTGCTCGTTGATCGAAGGGGAAGCCCACTAAGCTAAATTAGATTTTGCCATTCTGGATGGATATTTATGGGTTTGAGTAAGACAAGTCGAAATACAATCTAGTGCAACACTAAACAAATCGCTTGATACTTTTTGTTCATGTAATCTTTCCACCAATCTACGAAATCCTCAGATCTTTGAAGAAGCGATTTTGCACAGTTGTTTGCTAGCAATATCAACGCGGTTTGATTGCAATGCAATTTTCACCGTGCTTGTCATCTCAATTCTATTTAATGAATTAACTAAGAAGTCAGTAAGCGAATAGAAGGAATGATACGACAGAGAGTTCATTTGGCATTCTTCAAGCAACTTTAAATCTGCTTCATATTTTAAAAAAGTTTACAATTAATGATAAAGTGAAATAGAAACCGTTGCCTGTAAGAAAATTTATTTTCGGAATTGTTGTTAATAATTCTCATTTTTTTAACGGAAGACGCACGTTTGGAATCGACTAAAGCGATCTATTTTTTTTTGCACAGTGTGGAAAAAATGAAACCAGTTAGCTTTAACCTTAAACTTGGACTTGACTTTCTAAACTATGGAAATAGTTCTTGGAATTTTCAGGTTCTTCCTGAAATTCTTCCTCAAATGTAATCAGAATTGTTTAAAGAATGCTGGCAATCCTCGCGACATGAGAAGGTTCCAGGTACACGATCCTTTTAATTGAGTTTATTAAGTGACAGAAAACTTCCATTCGAAATGATTTACAAATCAAGTTTGGTCGAACTAATTTAAGTGAGCTAAATTAAATGCAACATCAGGAAACTACCTCGTTTGAATGGTACGTATGATGATATTGAGAAACGAATATTATTTTCGGGATTCTTAGAACTATCTACTTGGCTTGTCACAAAAATTAAGATAAATGTGGCGCTAGTATATGAAATATAGAATGAAGTAAGCTAGTAAAACAGGTGGTTTATTAGCGATAATTTGCATAAAGATGGAACGATCAGTTTGCTTGGTGTATTGAATTAGAGTAAGCGGCATGTGCTTGCGCACTGTCACATTAAAACGACACAATCAATCAAATTTCTTCGCAGATGACCTCTCACCTCTTCCAGTCGTGCATATCATCATTTCTTTCCGTTTTGCATCTGTCACTGGTATTGGCAATTTTGCTTAAAAATTTTTAAATTGCGCTTCCGAGGTTCATCGAGAATTAAAATTCGAGACTGCCTTTACAGTCCAGGATTTTGCTTTCATTATAATAGGTAGATTTTCATTGTTCTGCATGCAGAGGAGACATTTAAAGGACGAAAAATTGAAAATTTATTAGAAATTTGTTGGAAATAAGCTTCTTCCATTTTTAGGTGGTACTAGGCACAACGGCACGTGTAGATGGTCCTTTATTAGCGATATCAGATAATATGTTCGTTCACAATAACTCGAAGCATGGAAGAAGAGCGAAACGTGTCGATCCATCTGAAGGTTAACAGAGAGCAGAATTTTGCAAGCTTTAATCAATTTCAACTCCTACTCCCCTCATCACTGTGACAAACAATGATGAAATTGAGAATGTAGTGTTGCTGGGTACTTGACCACTATATCTAATCGTAAGCAATGGTAAATGATAAAGCAATTAGAAGAGGACAGTTGAGGATGGACGAGAAGGAGGAATGGAAGAAAGTGTATTCGTGGATGATAGACTTGTGTAACTAACTCGGTGGACATGCTGCGATACCATTCCCAATTTAATTAGTGGTCGGAAGGGTATAATTATGCTATTGAGATCTGCTGCTCCTTGGATATCACTCTGAGGTATTTATCTCTTCTGAGTAACCAGTAATCTGGAAACATAAATTGTGTTCCTTTTGGTTTCTTATTGAATTAAGTGTAGCAAACAGTATAGCAAGCAAACTGTAGACTTGATTGTAAGATACAACTTAAATTTATCGTCGTCAACTAAAAAGAGGAAGGAAAGCATTCGATCAAGTAACAGTCAACATGAACATCACTTTAACTGTCTATCAAAATGTTAAGTGTGAGCTGGATCACTGAGGAACTCATTAATATTGTTTTAATGATAGCTTTTACTTTTTTGAATTCCTTTCTTTGGAGCCACAGCTGTTGTCATTCCCTCATTTATCCAATTATGACTTTAAATTCAATTTACCGTCCCAACTATCAGCAGTTTAGCTTGCCTGATTCACATGCAAAAATTGATGAATTGATGGGTAAGGATGTCGGTAAAAAGAGATTCTCACCAATCGTAAACTAACCTTTGAATATGAATAAATTTTGTTAATGGGAAGATAAGAATGCCTCTAAGACAACATTTAAAAAATCGTCTGTCTTATGATATTCTTTAAATGTGATTAGCGCCCTGATGATGATGAATCAGAATTAGAACGATGTAACATTGAATCACATATAGGGGGGCTTCAAGTGGAAATTTCTTAAGGAATAAAAATTTCGAATCGGTCGTGACGAGCTGAACTGATAATCTAATGAAATGAAAGATCTAAAGAATCGTGAGGTGAGAAAAACTGCAGCAGCTATATATTAGTTATAGGGGAACTGCTCCAACAATTCAATCACCCAAGCTAGGCTATTTGAAATATGCAAATGAGAAGGGAATAATAGTTAAAGAAAGTGAGGGATGATCCACATCTCCGGTTCACTCGATATTATTGCCCATTTTATGTCCCTTCACGAAAAATTTGACGAGCATGAAACGTTATATTTGTGAGGGATAGATGTGGATGTTGGATTGATTATCAGAGCTCATTCAGACAACGCTTCTTCACCCATAAAATGTGCATAAAATCTCTCTTCCAAGGAACTTTATCTAAGTGGAAAATCTCCATCAATATGTGACAGCACTCGGAATGAATTATGCTTTCCAGCATTTCTATTCCAAACTGAACGGAGATCAATGCAATCCCATTTACCGATGCTTACTTTGGCAGGTCACCTGTCTGCATCAGTAAGTTGCTTAATACAACGAACATGTGGAATAATTGCAGTCTCGAACCACACCTATATTTTTCACTTCTCACTAAAGCTATGCTAAAAAGCTATCAGTTTAGTGGCTCATTATATCGATTTCCTTCTCTTTACTCTCATAAAAGTCTACTACCGTAATCATTGTCAGCTTTCAATTTGTTATCGCTTAACGAAGCACCATATGGATTGCTATCACCTCTGGCACTTAAGCTTCACGAAAATTAAGAAGGACTATTGATGCTCACATCTAAAATCCACAACTGTTTGGTTAGGAAGGGTTTATGACAAATAGTTCTGAACAAGATAATTAGTTCAAATGGACTGAAACTCGGTAGACTGAAAATTAGACGTTCATCAGTTCATATGCTATTGGAACGATTAACGTTAAAAAGTTTCCAAAATGTCGAGAAACTTGCAGATAACTGATTTTTAATAAGCAAAAGTGATGAAACAATTACATTGCAGATATATCTGATTCCTCGGACGTTGCGGTGACGTCGAATCCAGTAATTAAAGCAATATGTCCCAGTGAAGGGTGGACGCAAGGAGGCACATCAGTTATTGTCATTGGTGAAAACTTCTTCGAAGGCCTGCAAGTTTCATTCGGCCCTACTACCGTTTGGAGTGAAGTTCGTGAATCTTTTTCCTGAAACTTAAAATAAGAGTGATTCATTGCATAATACTTCTCCTACACATTCCATTCATCCTCTTCTCCGCCTCAACATTAAATAGTCAATCGTTTTCTTTCCTTTACTTTACATCGAAATGAAATTCAAATGTGTATTTTCATTGTCCATTCCTCATAACTCAGAAATCTATTTAGTTTTTTACTGATATATGCAATTGTCTCTCTAAATCTGCAGAAGGACTGATTCACAAAAAATTGTTGAAAGTAATTATGTGCCAAAGTTTCATTCGGATCCTCACTAAGAAGCTGAATTGAAAATCTGATATTAAAACCAGAAATATTCTTGCAATTTTGAAAAAGTCAAAAGCACCTTGCTACTTATAAAATTAGGAGTATCAGAATTAGATCCCGTGAATCACTTTCTGATTTTCTACATAGTCCAGTTCGGAATTTTATCACTCCACTAGCGATAGATTTGACATCAATCGGCCAGTGATGATGAACCGACAATAATATTTTACAATGGCCATGTGTATGTTTACTGTGCCATGTTATAGGAGAGAAGTGAGTATCCATAAAACTGATCATTCCTAGAGAATTTTAAATGCAAGCGAGGCAAGATTGAGTGGACAACTGGTTGAAGAATAGAGCTAAAAGATACTAGTAAAAATAATAGTGGTGAATGAATAATTGTTTGCTTAATTCTGTTTTACAAACATGAAACAATTTCTTACAGTCTGTGCAAATTATAACACCTCATGCAATGCGTGTGACAACACCGCCACGTCACATGCCTGGTGTTGTTGAGGTGACATTAACCTACAAATCCAAGCAACTTAATCAAGGGAATCCTGGAAGATTTGTCTATGTCTGTAAGTTCGTCATTTCCTCGGAATTGTACTCGAAATCAAAAAACTGATGGAGAAAACGTTAAAAATCTCTTTCAACCGTTTCATTTTACACAATATATTTATAGACATATTTAAATTACTTAGTAGCATTTAAATGTTAATGGAGGAGGAATTTTTAGCACTTTCGGAGCCGAGCATAGATTTCGGGTTTCAAAGACTACAAAAATTGTTGCCAAAATATCCAGGTGATCCAGAGCGGTTGCCTAAAGAACTAATATTAAAAAGGGCTGCGGAGTTAGCGGAAGCACTTTACAACAGGTTTTTCCTTCATTTTTCTTCAACCATTTAATTTTCGCTTGATGCTAATTTGAGCTCTCCAATTTTATTTGTCAAATATTAATATTTTGTAAATTTTAGCCAACAGTTTACTTTGCCACCACCACGAACCCCCGTTGATCCATTATCACACTATGCTTCCGCATATACTGCTCAATTTGATGCTAACAATGGCAAGTTTTTAAATGTCAAAAAATTTTACGATTATCAGGACGACGCAAGATTTTTCTTAGTAACATTCGCCTCGCTTCCTATTATTTTATGGAAATAAAAGGGATATTTTGCTGGATGGAACACTGCAATACAACGCTATAATACCCTAATGACCCTAAAACCCACAAAACCAAGTGAACCAAACGACACTGAAGGATAAAAACACATTTGGCGGTGTTTCTATTATAAGTATATGTCTAACTTACGCAATTTCACGAAAATTGTTCTAATTCATACAAAATTCGTTACTTAGAACATGGTAAAAAGTACGGGAAGAGGAAGCAAATGGTGCTATGAGCTGAAATCTCATATTCAAATGAATTAATTAAACTTCTTGTTGGAATTATCATTTATACAGTATCATCTAATGTCTTAACACACTAAACCTTTGATAAACTCCTGGAATTTATTTTCCGGAGAATCCAAATTTTTAAAAAGTTCTTTTTTTCCGGCAAAAATCTTACTGCAAGAATTGCTGAGGTTTGTGAAACAATGAGCTACTTGTAATGCTTACAGATTATACACGATCTCACAACCTGTCACCGCGGGCACTGTCAAGCTACAGCGGTAGCGCAGTACCTCATTCCTTATCTTCAGCAGTGTATCAGGGAACTTATTCGGCATCTGTTAGTGCCTCACCAGCTGCACAGTTTCTCAATGCTCCAACTAGTGAGGCCTTTCAATTTTCGAATTATTTCACTATAATAACAAACTAAATGAAACAAGGGTACGTAATAAATACAGTGCTTTCCTTGTTCTTTTGGTGAAAGAATGACGGCACTAATCACTGAGTTATACGTGATGATATCTGCGTTACTTTCAATAAGTACTCATTATCACTCGTAACAGAGAACCGAGTTTTCTGAACTTTTACCTTACTGAAATTCAAGACGGAGTAAATGTGTTAATAATTTAAATTTCTTTTATGAAGACGGGTGCTGCATGTGCCAGTTGAAACAATTCCTTACTAAAATTCTGTGGTTTTCTACTTAATTGAACGTGAAATAAATTTACAGGTTTCGCACCATTTGGAGCAGTGAACCCATTTGCAGCAGCGTCATTTCAAACAACAGCAAGGCTTACTTGATTGATCTAACCTGTGAAGTTAGTTATCTTAAATGGAATATTTATTTTATATTGATCTTTGTTTACATCGATCTATTGCAATGAATCAAATAGAGATTCGAAGACTTCGGTCGAAGAAATGTTTGCCAATTCAATAATTACTTATTGTTTTGAATCGGTCGCAGGAAAAACCTGCAATAAAAAAAGCATGGATATATTGAAAATTCATTAAATCGCCGGAAGTCTGTATAACTACCGCATTCCTGCGCTTTTTTCTCTTGATATAAATGATATAAAAGACGATATATAAAAGATATGATATAGATGATATAAAAATGATATAAATATAAAAAGTTGATAGATGTAGTAAGATATAAAAAGTTATTGTAGAAGTACACACTTTCGAAAGTTATCTGCAGTGATAAGGCCACACGTAGCTTTATTCTATTTCAAAAACGCCCATTGTCAAATTCGATTCTGTTGATAACAATATGTGATAGAAGTGATACTGACAACATATTGACAAGAATATTATGACACCATGAATATCTGAGCTTGAAATATACAGAAGATGGAACTGAAATAGCGTCAAAAATTTGAAGGTAGAAGGAATTGAAATCTATCAGATCAAATTAAATCATATCCGACACCTTCATTTCAGGGCTGAAATTCTTTATCGTAGGATTATAGTTCTTGTCACATACATTCGCGGAATAGAATCAAGGAGAGAACTAATTCTTAACTTTATAAGTATAATTTGGTATATTAATGGAAATTCTGGAAAAAGTTATGTTTGAACATTCAAATGATTTGATACTGAATTTCACTGCTACAATAAGATGCACGGATAAAGGAAATATTGTATAATGTTCGCATGAACTGCCAATTAATTTAATATACTATCTGTAAAGGGCCTTTGTCTAGTTAGAATGCTGAGGCCGAGTTGCTTGGCTCCAATCTGATGTCATACCCTTTTGTGTTTCCTTTTTGTTTCAGCTTGTCTTTGACAGATTTTGATAGCAACACTGAGAAAATGAATCAATTTTACTTGTGAGAATTCTTTTTTATACGGAAAAAAATCTAACAACTAAAATTTCGTTCATTATTTTGATTAAACAAAATTAATACACCTAGAAATGATAGGAAGTGACCAAATTTTCTGCATATAAAAAGAAGAGATAATATTGAGCTTAGTAGATTTAGTCTGATAAGAAGGGATAAAGCCATTTAATAAGGTACTCTGAGATAAGCAGTGATACGATCATCTAATGGTTGTTAGTCCGTTGAGGAAGAAAATTAATCGAAAATGGAAGAGGTGTACATCGCGAATTACGGCGAGTAATTTCAATGCTGAAATAGAAGGCATAGGGCATAATCGAGTCATCGGTTCGATTTTTTTCATCTTCAGCTTTGTTTCGTTGTTTTTACCGATTGCGTGCCCAGTACATTCCAAGTCCGGATATTCGTAGTCAAGATTCAGGTGTCATGATGTTATTGTGTCCATGTCACTTTTGCCAGAGATTGTAACTCAGCCGAATCGAATGAATTTGACCATGAAGCGCTTCTGATACAGATGCTTGTAGAGATGCAAACAGAGAGTACGCAAACAAAATTTAGTGTTTAGTTCAAGTCTACCGTTAAAACGTCTCTCTGATCTCTGATATTAGCAACTTATGACTATATTATTATTGTGTTAGAAATGAAAATTTTGAATTGCTTTACTCGATCATTGTATTTCTTGCTTGCCATTTTTGAACTTTTTCTTCAAGATTTTTATATGTACTTCGCCTCTTTGAAAGTATGTACTTCTCTTAGCTCAATATTAGTTCCGTAACTTGTTTGAGAGTTTTCAATTCAAGAAAAGGAGAGAACTGATGAAGGAAAGTTTATTTAGTCTTGGTAAAAAATCATAGAAGGAACATTCTTATGAGGTAATTGAAGAACACATAAAAGTTTAATTTCCGTATCTGCAAAATTCGGTTCCGGCACTGGTTAATTGTTTATCTTTTCATCAAAGCGGGTATTAAAAGACCTTTGCTTTTGTGATTCTTGCAGTTAAATGTGAATTTTTCCGGTCTACATAACGAAATTAAAAGCAAGGGTTTTTATTGAGCAATAGTAACGATACGTTCTGTTTTGCAATGTACCAAAATGTTATTAGATATTCTTATTGTTATAGTAGTTAAATTAAAATGTATTTTCCTTGTATTATTATTGAAAAATATTTTATAAACAGTAAACAGTATCATGGCTGATAAGTTTGATTACGCGACTGCTCTACTGCATTGAAGAGGTCGGTAAATTATTCACTGAGAAAAACTTGTCAAAACCAGAATTTAGACAATGACGGAAGAGGGATGAAGTTGACTGAGAGTATGCATTTATCGGTATTCATTACACCATCTCTGCAGGTAAACTTCTTCGGCAGAAACAGAAACGATTTTCTTGGCTCATGTTCAGGAACTCACGCTTCAGAATAACCTTTGAGAAGATTTTTGTGAAGGAATGGATGAAAGTGAAATGATGGATGATGTGGAAGTATTGTGCAAATGCATCAAATTTGGTGACTGTCTTCCCGGTCGGCCTCGGCAACTCCTTCAGTCTATCTCCTTCTTACTTTCTACAGTGTCGGACGTGTTGTATCGCTCATTGAACCACAGCTACAATTTGCACTCCAGCTACAGAAGTTTTTCGATCAGTGCTGACTCATTTGTATCCATAGGATTGAATATTTCCCTAGCATTATTTTTCCGTCTAATTGAAATTTTGATTAATTGATAATTAAGATGAAAATATTAAACAGTGTGGTGAATGCTCCTTTGCTGCAAAACCAGTTTATACTTCTCAGTTCGCAGTACACCTCACCTCTCTGTTTATCATTTCCTCCAATCGAGACTGATGTCCCGTTGCTACGGCCTGTCTTCTACTGCTCGGTTACTCGTCTCATCTACCTGCTCTGCTTAATAATCACTTCTTTACTGTCTTTTTCCACCATTTTCCTTTTTCGAAAGTTTTTCTAATCTCTTCTGCACCTTTCCTTTGTATCGCCTTACATCTGTCTTGTTAAATATCAGTAGTTTCAAGAATTCTGGGACATCATCCCATCTCTCGAATCATGTGGCAGTGAATGATGGTCATGAAAACTGCAAATATCTTAGTGAGTATTCATTTCTTCGCTCTCTTCAAATTTCAACATAAAAGTTGAATTTAGCAACGAATGCTGAAATGTATCACAGTGTTGTTTGTTCCTTCGGTGCACGCCACCATGAATTTGATCGCACACTGCACGTCCATATCCTCCTGCATGCATCAGTGCCTCTCAGAAACTCCTTCGCAATCCGATCGCATCACGTGTGCAGTGGAAGAAGCTTTTTGGTCCTCATCGGTTTGAATTTCAAGCAAGCAGAAAGCTGTACTCTAAAACGGGAAGGGATAGCTGGAACGTTCTGTGTGAATTTCAACCCTCAGCTGATTGGATTCAGGAATACTGGCTTGGCCAGCAAAAGCTGCATGCGTGACGATTTGTTCTATGAAGGAAAGCTGGGACAAATGAACTCGTCGCTCAGTGAGAACAGTCTGCTTGCCTATCTCCCTATTTCGTTACGATTTCTTTTTTAGTGATGGATAGAATTGGTTCTAAGCCGTAACAATCTCTTAAACACAATCCCTATCACCGAAAAATGGAGCAAAACATTAATAGAAATGTTAGAAATATTTATGGCAGCGATCAACAAGCGACGGTATTTTCGTAATTGTGGATCAATGAATTATTATTTTGCACTCTTCAAAACACCTATTCCAATCAAAACTTTCAAGATTTGAAACTTTTAAATCAAGCAGTTACGCCTATCATCTGACTCCTCATTTTGTCCTTGTTCATTGTAAATAATGTAATACATAAACGGATTAGAAACTGCCTTTCAGAATATAAGTGAAGAAAAAATGCTTAATAGTACCAACACATGGGAGTTACCTGTATCAGAAGTTGCTAAAAGCACAGTAAATCCAATTCGACAAATTTGCGACTCTCTACTTGTGGCATCAAATACGAAAAAACCATTACTTAAAATGAACCTTGGAGATCCGACTGTTTCCGGCGCATTACCTGTATGTTCCGCTGCGATCGAGGCTATCAATGAAGCATTAACTAGTCGCAAATATGAAAGTTATGGACCCGCCGTTGGTAACTTACCATTATCATTCATAATCAATTACCTGAATTGTCTGCCATTTGTTTTTTAAGCTGATGCATTAATTGGAATGGAAAAACTTTCGAAATTTTATAAATGATATTTAGATCTAACCGAGATTGAAATCTTCTGTTTCTATTTTCAGGGATTCTGGAAGCTCGAGAAGCTATAGCTCGACACTTCACACATCCTGAAGCACCAGTTACCGCGGATTCCGTTCTGTTAACCAGCGGTTGCTCGCATGCCATTGAAATGTCCATCGAGGCGTTAGCAAATCCGGGCGATAATATTCTTGTACCAGCACCTGGCTTTCCCTTATATTCAACTCTTATTAAATCTTCAAACATTGAAGTGTGTTTGTCTGAAAATTTCAAGATCTGAAATATTAAAAGATTATAAAATTAAGAAAAAAGGATTGAAGCGTGTTCATTTGAGTGATCTGAAAGTGTTGAACGAATAGGTAGGTGATCATTATCTGATTCAAAGCGTACATATTTCAGAGTCGTTATTACCATTTCGATGTGTTGAACGGCTCCCAACTGGATCTAGCTCGACTGAAATCTTTGATTGATAAAAGGACTCGGGCCATTATCGTCAATAACCCTCCAAATCCGTCCGGCATAGTTATCAGCAAAAGTCTGCTGGAATCGATATTACAAATAGCCTATGAAAAACGAATCCCTATAATTGCTGATGAAGTTTATGGTACGATGACTTACAATGGAGCTAAGTTTCATCCGATAGCAACTTTGAAGCCAAAAGTGCCAATACTTACTTGTGACGGTATTGCCAAGCGGTATCTTTTGCCGGGATGGCGGCTTGGTTGGATCATTATCCACGATCGATATGCTGCATTTGAATCTATTCGGGACGGTTTGATAGCACTAACTCAGAAAATCGTCGGTCCCTGCGTGTTGATCCAAGGTGCACTTCCACGTATCTTACAATCAACCAATACTGGTTTTTTCCAACAGGTGAACAGCATCATTTACTACAATGCAAGCATTATATGTGAAAGCCTCAGAGAAGTACCGGGCTTGCATCCTCTCACACCTAATGGGACAATGTACATGATGGTGGCCATCGACGAACAGATATATGGAGGAGACCAAGTTTTCGTTCGTGATTTACTTGTGGAAGAAAATGTCATCTGTCTTCCAGGTAGTGTTTTCCATTGTCCTGGTTGGTTTCGTTTAGTACTTACCTGCAGCGAGCACGACACTCGTGAAGCTTGCGCCCGCATTGTGCAATTTTGTTTACGGCGGTATTCACACACCTTGGATCATGGAATCATTACTTGATACTTTCATCCATCATATCACTCATGATCTCCACTGTTGAAGTTTACCATACTCTTATCATCCTGCTATAGCTTTAAAAGCGCAAACTTCTCCTAGAATTATTACAATATTACATAGCAATTAGAAAATGCATCGAAGCGATTCACCAGTAGATAGGTGAAGGATGATCGATTATGTACTTAGACTGCTACCCTGGATTTGAATTTTCCCACTCTCCAAATTTCCATACGTTAAAGCAGCAGTAGTAGATAAGTGATCTGGAACATTGTTTCCTGCGTTGCGGTAAACTGTAAGCTAAAGACGGTCAAGAATGAACCATTTCTTCCATTCCAATGAACGATTGATAGTTACAAATCCGAAGATGCGCTAAAACATAGAAAAATGATTGCCATCTTTCGCTTGCTTTGTTTCAATTCTCTTTCTTTCATTTCTGCTGTGTTTATCATTTTTCTTCTTCAAATGATATGAGGTAACTCATGAAACGTTGTTTTATTCATAAGACAGTGTCCGCAGAGAAATGTTTCAGGTAAATGCACCTTCATTCCACTACACAACATTGTGTTTATCTTTTGATGTACATCATTGATAATCTGATGGAAAAAATAATCAGTTGAAGGAAGGATCCTAAAGATATCGGAAACCGTTCCGCTTAAAGCAATAAATTTATTTTAAATGTTCTCAAATACCAATTAAAATTTCTTACACGGCTTAAGTGATAACCTCTTGTACATTAGAGAGCAAATATTCGTGAAAATGTCTTCAGATAATCCTGCCTATGTTTTTTTTAATTCTTTCGCAAATAATAAAATCATGAACTAAATAGGATAAAAAATTTCAACTTGCACTGATGGATGAGTTGCACTTTCGAAAAGGGGTATGATACGAATCGCACAAAAAATTTCTTACAATCGAGTGACTGCAGCAACCCGAATCTTTTTGAAGCTTCTAGAGATGCATTCTGTCGGACGTCAGATGTCATGATGAGCGTAAGAGGTCATAGAAGAAACAATTATTATTATTTTTCATATGCTTGTTTAGATGTTTCGCAGCAATACTTCTTAATAAAATATTTCTATGATTGTTGGGGTAATGAAGCGTTAATCCAACAGTATAGAAATAGTCTTAGCTAAGATCATTTAGACAGTTGAAAATGAACCTTGAACGAGAAATAGTTTGTTGGTAAGAGAACTGTGAAAATTACTTTAGATATATGCGTTCGTAAGGTCAAATGAATAGACTTATTTATTTTTTGTCGGTTTGAACATACCTTCAATGATCTGATGATAAGGAACAACGGTAACTAAGGTTTTTTAGTTTCAAGCAATTCAAAAAAGTGTTTAAATCAAATACTGGTACGGTTAAACTGTTTGAGTAAGTCACATGCCACACTGGTTAAAAAACTTGAGAAGTGGTAGTAACTTTTCTTTCACTGAGTTGAGGTCGAGAGAAAAATATTTTCACATATGTACATATATTCCACTTATTTATTCATTTATAATTATTTATCATTGCTTCATTTTTTTCTTCCTTGCTAAGAAGAAACAAGAAAGAACATAGTGAAATTATGATAATGTCAGACATAAGACCAAAGAGAATAACAGGACAAGACAATATAATATCATCCATTTTCAGAGACAGAAAAATAGTGTTGAAATAAAATGAAATTAGCTATGTTGTGAATTATGGCAAAAATGATGGTTCAACATCATTGACGTAGGGATGAAGAAAAAAAAATTAGCCAATATCTAAAGTTCATGATAAGCTTGAGTGATAAGTCGTGGTTTCCTGCTTCAAAATTGAATAAAATTCAATTTCAGAAGCAAATGAACAAATAATATGAGCTATCATAAGCTGGGTGTCAGTAACTTGAGAATTGTTTCTCTGATAGAGATCAGCTAGAAATTTGGACACTATTAAGTATGAAAAGTGAACATATAAAAGAACATATATATAAATGATTTAACGTCTTATGTCCTTGAATGAGCGAAAGCAAGGAGATCAGAGATAAATTCCGCACTTTCATAGCAATTAGAAGTATGAATTAGTCGTAGCTATCTGAAATTTCATTCTTATCCTGGTTAAGGCAATTATAGAGATCAACATCGTCGCGCAGAATCAACCTGAGCTGTAGAGCACCGGACAGAAGTTCATTTGAGTTATAGTTATAGTCATCTGATCCGGCTCCTGTAGTTGGGAACTCTGATACTGTTGATCAAAGAGCAGTTGAAATGAAGCATAGTCATTAGTCTAATGGTAGATTAGAAGAAACATACGGCAATCTGGTATGCAGCATATTTCGTCTGCTTCAGAAGAGACTTTCCACTTTTCGGATCAAGCAGAAGCTCCATGCAATAGACGAAGCTTACACTGGTTAAGCAATAATTGAATGTCATTGACGCACACTTCGAAGAAAGAAGATAGTTTGGTTTAAAGAAAGATTGTGTAAGCTAACTAATTATGATGAATGTTCAAAATAAGAGTTTCTTGTTGATCTGATTCCGCTGTGCTTCACATTTCATTGCTGAACGAATCTTTGCGAACCTGAACGAACACGAATTTCAATTGGTGTAAGGATAACAATTCCTTATTCTCGTATCACACAGCTGTTAATGTCAATGTGATTTAAAAAGTACTTTAAACTGATAATGATTTTCTGCCATTTTGAATGAAAACAATCTAAATTTATGGAACGGCGTGAAAGACTATAAAAGGATAACTACCGTTGTTGCTGTGAACTACTCCTTGTATCGCAGTAATCATTCATTATTTTAACTGTAATATTTGTTTACACTTAGAAGAATGTAATGCCATCACTGTTGCTTTTCGGTCTATGGACCAATGTGCCACTCATGAAATTAATATAAAGTATGATGATGATTCACTGTCCGTATCCTTCGTTTTGCATTCTCAAACCGTTCCAGAATTCAAGCAAGTTACCACCTTCCTCTTCCATACTGTTTTCTCTCCCTTTCATCTGCCTAGAATTGATTACCGTTTTATAGATCAATGAGTTTCACCTTCAGTTTAGTATCATCTTGGTCGAGCAACAGCAATCCAGCATTATTGCAACGTTTTGATGACGCTTCTTATTTGCAACGTCAACAGCACCTAGAAATAAGGTCTGGTCATTTTCAATGTAATGCTATCTACTTTCATTCGAGTATTTTTCAAGGCAATGCAAGATGAAAGCACAAAGATGTCGTCAGCGCAGAAATTGGCTGTGGAAGAGAAGAACTACGGTGTGAAAGGTCATCTCTCTGAGAAATCAAATCTGCCAATTACAATACGAATAATGCAGATTTGTAGAAAATGACCGCTTACACTGTTGCATATGAGTTAGCACTAATAACAGAAAAGTGAGGAAAACATTAATACTGTCATATTCTATCATTAAATTTTGAAGTATTGTATGTTCACTGAATCGCTTTCAGTGTTAAAGTGTTAAGCAGCAATGCGCACGTTGATGAAGTTCGCCTTAGATTTCTGGTTTTCAGTAATATTGTCCTAGCAGTTTGAACCAATCACATTTCTATCCACCTGAGTCATTAAGATAATTACGAAGGTCAGATCTGCGTGCGTTTGGAAGGACTGGTGATATCTCGCGTTCCGTTTAAGCTGAAATATTATCCAGCTTAAGAGCTCATAAGATATTCAATTTCGTTACTGAAGTTACTGATTACCAAGCATTGGTTGTAGAAGGTGTGATTGTCTTATCTTCAAATGATGGCATGTGACACTGATGACGTTAGCGGTTGGTCATCTTAATTCAATTCTTATTTTCTCAGATTAATTTTTTGCTGGTTTAATCCTTATCAGTAAAACTGGTTCACATGAATTGGTTCATAAATGTAGCTTAGATTCATATCAAAAATAAAGTGCCATATCAAATTCTACATATAAGGAATTCAATCGGTCATATCATATTACTTCGTTTTATTATATTAGTCATATTTTCATGGGAATTATTGAAATTTAAACCGTATGAATGCTTTCCCAGAAAATGATCTCGAGACTTCAAAATTTTGTTTTATTGATGGCATTTGGGTACTTCTGTGGGTTTATGACATTTACATTTAATTCCAGTCACTAATTTAACAGTTTACAAAATGCACAAGAAGGTTTACTCTTGGTTCAGTATACTTATCGCATGGATCAATTTTTATTTAGAAGTGACTATTTTCCAATATCTAGCATTTCTAATACCCGAATGTACTGTTTTTACATTTAATGTGTTTCCAAGTTATGTATCATTTGAGTTCGTTATTTTCAAAATTTTTACACTTTTTTGAGAATGAAATTCAAATTTGAAGTCATCAAATAGTTATCATCATAGACTGATAGAAAATGCAGAAGGTGGTTGTGACAGCGAATCATCTAATGAAAGTAGAAAACGACAAAGTGAATTTTGTAAAGTAGAAGTATGATTGATGCACGGTGTTTAGCTGCCAGATAAATTAAGAAGAGCATAAATTTGAAATCACTGATAGTCTTCGTGATAAATTTGATTGTGAGAGTACCAAAACGGTTTTCCACCCTTTGGCTTCTCAACAGAGATGGCTTCTCTCCGTTGGAACTGACTATTCCACCAATGGTCAATATTTCTATATGGGAATTGATCATCGAAACTCATCAGAAAATAGAGAATTAAAATAATCATTGATACAAAAATTAATAAAATGAACATGATAAATACCGAAAGGATATTTCGCTCATCTAACTGATCAATTATTATTGATCAAGCATGTTTTTGCTTCAAAATGACAAATTTGAACGGGCTTTTTTTTCTCGACACTCGTTTTCTAAAGTTCTGGAGCTCTCAACATTTAGCGGGTTCAGAGGTTATCAAAGAATGATGTGAAGTGAAATGTACTACTGTAACAACTTCCCGCTTCTTCAGTATCTCTTCAGATAAATCTATTTAAGTTTGTTCCAGCAGACTTTTGCTATTTCAAATTCAATTCAATTTTTATCCATTTAATGATACCTGAAATATTTTTCTGGCCACTCACTCTAAAATTTGCTTTCTTCACTCTATTCATCAGATGCTGTGGAATTTTTTCGCTTCACCACGTTTTTTAGGGAGATGTTTCTTTTGACGCAATATTCGATAGAGAGTTTCACAATATTTAGTTAACGATAATAGAGTCGATAACTTGATAGGTTTTTCTACCCGTTAATTCGGACGAACATACTTCGAGACTATTTGTTAAGTAGTAGTTCTAAAAAAGATTTGCTTAGCGACAGTAGTGTAGCATAGCAATGAAATATTTTTTTGTTAGTGAATATAACATGATAAGAAGTTAAAGTCGAGGTCGAAGTACTCAAAGACGTTATTTATACTTTTGCATTATGCAATAAAATATATGCAAAAAATTGTCTTGGAGGCACCACAAATGATCGACTGTTGGCTCAGACACAAACAGAATATATTTGTTTTTGAAGTTAATTTAGCTTTCCTGATGAAAAACTGCTCCCCTCTCAACAAATAACCACATTATCGCAGTACTCAATATCCAGTGATGTAGAATCCACCGAACAGGATTCGTGTTTTGTTGTACTCATCACAGAACACAAGGAATTAATCGAATTTGCCTTTAGATTGCGTTCATATCGATATTTTTACTATAATAGCATGAATTTTAGGAAGAAAAGGTTACTTCTCATTTGCGACGCTTATGAATTACCGTAAACAGCGCAGTTGGCTCCCTTATCCACTCTTGTAACTTCCTAGCACTCTCTTATTTTACCTTCATCAGTCTTCAGTTCATATTTCTGACATGTGTGGCACTGCTGTCTCTTCTATTATACAACTTTGCTGAATGAATTAGATTTTACGTGGAATATTATGTGATTGTGGGCAGACCACTGATTGCTGAGAACGAAGATTGGTTTGTATAAGCCAGTGTGAAATCTTGTCTTCAGCATTATTCTCAAGATCGAAAGCCACTATACCAGTGTTACAGTTTGAATGTCACCTGGAAATTTGGTTGTTAGGAAGAGGCATATTTTACTCCAAGTACAGATGCTCCAAGATTCATTTGATTCATTTGACTACTCACTGTGAATGTCTGAACTGTTGATTGGTGACAGAAGAGCAAAGAGCTGGGAAAACAAAAACTGATGACAAACAGGTGTGTGATGCGACAATAAATGTGCCGATGACGAATTTGGTTTGTGATCGCTTCGCGTTTACTTCGTTAGCTCATCACGTGAGAGGATCATGTTCATGGAGATGATTGATCGCTTTCTGTTTTTGTTCCTCACGATTCTCCTTTATTTTTAATCACCCATTTAAATGCATCGCTGTATTACCGGCTGAACTACTCAACTCAATGATTCACCAAAATCAATTCGAAGTATATACCCAAAAATTGTCTAAGATCTCAACGTAGAGCATTGCTTTTCCAATCCCTTATTTATTTTCTGTCTTCTTTCTCGTAGCACACGCTGTTTAACCTTATCATACACAGTACAAACAAAATACCCATTCTCCCATTCCCATTTGTTTTAGCTGTTTGTGATCTAAAAGAGTAGAAGTGAGTGTTCGATCTGTCAACCGTTATTAGCCCATAACTATTCTTCTTCTGTTGACCTTAAATAATAGCAGGTTAATTAATCATATTCAGTCGTCACCACCATCGCCATCAATTCACCACTGAAGAGTGGAATTGCTGAAGAGACTGAAGAGTGGAAAGTTATGCTGAAACAGTCATTTTGAAGCGTGCATCAGTGCACTTGTCATCAAGAATTTGCAGAATAAAATGAATTAAGAGGAAATGGTGTAAGACATACTAATTAATCAATCAAAAGGTCTGATGCAATATTTGAGTCACGTCCAAATGTGAACAAATCATCAAATGTATCGAAATTTGCGAGTAACTCAACTTACTATCATAGAATTTGGAACACACACCAGCATTTTTCCTTATTTGAAGCTAGAAATTTCATCTTCAGTTTTGTTTGTCGAAACGTTTTTCTGAAGACACGAAAGACGCTGCTATCTTTGATACTAGTAAGATAAAGTTACGAATTTGAGGATTATCGGCTTATTGTCACAAATCCTTTGCGACATATTGTCTGCATCATTTAACCGATGGTAACGAATGGTAAATCTCCCAAGCTGACAACAAACGTTCATCCATCTCGATGCTCTTCTTACCGCCTTTGATGATGAATGGATGTGAAGAGATGATGAAAATTTATAGATTATGCATGTCACTTGCAAATTGTTGAATTTATCATCAACTGATATTAGCTAGTTTGTGATATAGATACAGTCCAATGTGGTTTTTAATACCGAAATGAAACAATCATCTATTCGGAAGGCCGTTGCAACCTTCAACAAGCAGCAATGAGAGAGGTCATTTCATGAAGTTAGTCGTCTTTCTATTTACGGAAGAACAGAAAGCATTGCTGATATTGGCGCCGTTATCTCCTTCACCTAGGTGACCACTTGATAAAAATTTGAACACTTCACTATTATCTTATTTCATACACGTTGTCGTGCCCCACAAACATTCGTTCACGGCAACAGAATAACAGAGAATGTGTAGAGAGGTGAAGGAAAAATGATAGTACCGTCCAGAAAATCGAAAATCCTCTGAACGCTTTCACCGCTCCCTCGCTTTCCTGTTCCTTCCATCCCAACTTTTGCTTTTTGATGACTGCACTCATCGGTTGATTACTGTTACTTACATTTATGTCACGTTACTCCCACATCCCAAGAACGCTAAATACATGTAACAAAAGTTTTCTTCTGAGCATTCTCATGTATATTAAGGGAAGTGATTGGAAAGACAGAACAAATGGCTAAAAATCCGAGAGACCAATAATCGGTCAGTCTTTCAATCAGTCGATCAGTTGATCAGTCATTAGCCATTCATTCAACAGGTTAGTGAATCAGTCTGCTAGTCGCGAGAAATCAGTCAGCAGAG
>JABVXU010000635.1:0-29740 GCA_013365365.1 Cruorifilaria tuberocauda
ATTACCTGTGCATTTTCCTCAAGTCAACCAAACAGGTTACTGGGAAATAAAAAATTACTTGAACCGTTATTTGAGAAAAGTGAATTAAAATTAATTCAAAGATAGTTGAATCAGAAAGTATTAATGTATCAGAATTAATAAATTATAAAGCTTACCTCATTTTCCGTATCTTCAGGTGACATTGATAATAGTCTTGGTGAACCAAATCTAAGTGTTTTATTCTCCAATTCGGTACCATTGGCACCATTAAAAACCATTGCAAGTTTAACTATTCGTTGAAAAAGTTGAGTGATTTCTAAAGCTTTTTGTATTCTCACGTTATTTCTCTCCGAATTTTGCACGACGTGATCTGATACGTGTAATTCATTTGCGAGACGTTTCTCATCCTTGAAGAATAAACTTTTCTTTGATAAAATTGAAATTTTTTTACTCTGAAATCATTCTCTATTCATTGCATAAGATTTATCTATCGATACGGAATAAGAAAAACAAATAAAAAATTCAAAATTGTCGAATTTAACTTAGGAATTTCTTCGAAAGTATATCATTTTGTAGTTGTACGGTATAGAATAAGAATTTTCAGTAATTCCGGTAGGAATACTGGTTACTATCGATCATCCCAGAACATTTTCGATCTACTCACCGGTGTTAGCTTTGGTTTCATATTTTCAATGAACCGATTGAGTGAAAATCGTTGCTGTAACTGATCAGCAAAGTCTTTCTTTTCTTTTTCTCGTCGTTTCAAACTTTCGATATCGTACATCACTTTTTTCCACCTGAATTACAGTTTTCTTTGAAATGAATTGGATCGAAAGTATACTGTACAGTTTCATTTTGTAAATAATATTCAGAATTCGCTAATCGCAATTTCATTAAACAAATTATTTTAAAGCTGAAAACGAACGATAAGTTGGGATCCTTATTCTTGATAACTCTTGTCATCTTCGATAAGTATTTCCCGAGAATACCGAACGGTGTCAAGTGTTCATATTCAGTATGTAATTTATAATCGTGTCGATTGATAACACTTCGTCGTGTTCGATATTCCACCTGTTTCCTCTCCTTACTTCGTTTTGTTTCAATTTGTTGTGATTCAGGTTGGATCAAAGTACCAGTTGTATTCCTTTGCCTTCCATTCAGTAATTTTTGTAGCTTTTGTAGATGAGAAACTGCATGTTGAAATAGCGTAATTATCATTAAATGCTTCTTTAATCAAATTAGAGTTAAGTGATTAATTAATACTTTAAAGATTTAGATGACGTGTCATTCGAGAATGGAACGTCTAAAGTCATGAATGATGGATACAAGTATTTCCATTGATTTATTAAATTTTGAATATTCAGAATATCAAATTTCTTGCGAGAGAGGCGGAAATGTCCTAAGGGACGATAAGGACGCTTACTTCTTGTGGGATTCATCAATTTCGGTTTTGCATCAATGGCTCGAATCAAACAATGCGCTTGCTCATAAATATCCTCAGCATTTTGTGAACACTTTTGCAATCGATTCCGTTCATACTCATTCAATTTACTTAACCTGAAATGACCTTTTCAGTTTCCGAAGTAAATAATGATATCTAATCAGGTTCCTTCATGTGAAGGGACTCACTGTTGGGTGGCGATACAGGCCATGATACTACTGATTCCTTGATGATTCCATCGTTCAATTAATTGAATTGCTGCTTCCTTCGATATTGGTATGTTTAGCTTCTTACCGTCATAGTATTGAGCACCTGGCATCGTTTCTCGCGTGTATTGGATAGAACTTGAAACCGATCCAATGATGGTACCTGAACAGGTGAACTGATACGGTGGAAATATTTCACCATTTCAATGAACAGGTGATTTGAATGCTAGAAGCGTTTAACTTACAAGTAATCCATAATGCAACTGATATCGTTGTATGTTCACCGTAATATCTCATTGGGTAATATCTGAGAAATGATATCCTGTAAAGTTAAGTAATTTAGCTACTTAATATTGTTATCAAAGTGATAATTCGTAAGCATTGGTAGAAGAATCGATTTTTTTTATTGATCAAATGAAAGTTTACATGCAATAATATTTATTGCATTTCGGTTGGATAAATAAATATTTGAACGCTGAAAGGTCGAAGGTTATATTAAGAATGTATTCAGGTACAGGTAAACAATACGTAAATGTGTGAAGAGAGAAATGATCAAAATATTCTGAGGTAAACAAAAAAAACACTTCATGGTATATAACCATTTGTATCGAAGAGACAATCTTCTTCTCAATTTGAACCATTTTTAATTCCATCCTAATTCTTTTATTTTTTTCTTCTTTTAAGTCACTACTTGAAGAAAGTGTAATTTAAATTTAAAAAAAAAAAAGAAAATACTGATTAATTAAATAGTGGGTTAGAATGATTCGTTATCGATAACTATGGGAAATGGAACACCTTTAATTATATTTTTCGCATCGTTTGAACATATTTTTGTGGTCAATGATGTCTCATGGATGTTCGTGATAAATTTTTGTGAATGCTGTTTTTGGGGGGTGATAAATGTTGTAAAAGTTTGATTAGTTAACAGTTGACGTTTTGTTATCGGTTTTAATTCGTTTGGAAGAGAGAGCTCATTTCTGAAATTTAATTGATAAACAACCGTCTTGATCGTATATTGCTGGAAATTTCATGAAGTAATCACTGAAACTTTTGTCAAGTAAATTTCATGAGGTGATCACTTAAAATTTTTTCAAGTAAATTTCATGAAGTGATCACTGAAACTTTTTTCAAGTAAATTTCATGAAGTAATCACTGAGACTTTTTTCAAGTAATTTTCATAAAGTAATCACTGAGACTTTTTTCAAGTAATTTTCATGAAGTAATCACTGAAACTTTTTTCAAGTAAATTTCATGAAGTAATCATTGAAACTTTTTTCAAGTAAATTTTATGAAGTAATCACTGAAACTTTTTAAATTCATAACAGTTAACCGAACAAGCAAAAATTTAAATTGATTTTACAGTACTTACAATGCGTACACGTATTAAAACATGCAAACGTGCCAACGTTTCAAGTAAATTTCATGCTAATTTGAAGTATAATTTTTGTTTCTGATGTTAAGACCAAATCATTTTGAAGCTGTTAATGATATGAGAGACTTGCTAATTCAAATTTAACTCCTTTCTCTTAACTTTTGAATTCAGTTCCTGATGTAGCAATTTATTGACATTTCTTGACAAATGTGAAATTTTAAAAATATTTTAATAATTATGATTAAGTTGTTCCAGGTTTTTTTTGCTAAAGTTCAATTTGAGTGCACATGAGTTTTAAAGTTTTTTTCAAGCCGAGAACCTTGAAATTTTGCTGTTAAATATCACTTATTAATTAACAAATTTAATTTTTTGACCGATATCTTATTCGAGTCTCACGATACTGGTTTTTCATTGATAACTAAAATCATGAATTGATTCTAATATAAACATTTCATCTTGAAATAATGAATTGTGAAGATAATTTTCTTCCTGCAAAATTGGAAAATTATTTTGATGTGATGCTATAACAAGAGCCTTTTTTGTATCTTTACTTAGGTTATTTAGAAGTATGCTTAAGTTAGCTAGCAATTTTATTTACAATAATTTCAAGATCATCTTGCTTTTCACAGTAGACATAGCGATTTGCTGATGAAGGAGTATTTGTGTAAGTATTTGTAAGTACTTATAAGTAAGTATTTGACTGATACAATCATCCTTAAGAGCAACTTAACAAGGTGATAACGATTTCTGAAATTGCGAATGATTTTGATAGTTTATCATTCTGCTCATATTAATTAGATTATCAGTTCGATAGCATTTGCAATATTTAGGTCAGAACGATTTTAGCGATAAATATCACAGCGTAATAGTAAGAAGATGGAAGTATGACAGAGTGAATGAATCCCTTTCATTCTTCCTATTTTAAAATTAATTGGAAACTAGCATTTGTGATATGATACTGTTCAGTGATACGATATTTAGATAGAGAAGAGACTGTATGCATTGTAGTACGGTACGTATACCATAACCAGGACAGAAGGATGAAAAATTCACGGAAGAAATCAGCAGAATTCAATTATGAAGAAGGTACGTGAAGAATTTTCACGTAATCCGTACGGGAGGATGATACGACCTAATGCTTTCTTAAATTATAACAAGTTTAATAATATTCTTGTGTTGTTGAAATCACGAGAGAAACGTGAGAATCGGGAAATCCTTTGTTCTAGATTTAACATTGTGAATGTCTGTAAGCTGTAAGAGAGAGCTTTATACCTGAACAGTTCAAAACCTCCTTTGTTGCAATGTGGTAACCATATATAACCCGCTCTTCCTAAGTACCAGAAGCATTGCTTCGAGGTATGCGGTCGGTCTACTAAAGTCTAAATGCGGTGTCCACCTTCACCTGCTTTATTGATATCTGAAATTCTCTTTAATATGGTCGAAATGTTGATTGTATGTATCAAAAGTCTTAATAAAGATTTAATTATCAAGTTAATTATCAAAAGTATAATACAAAATGAAAGCAATTTGGTTCCATAAAAATAGAAAAGAAATCCTTAATCTTGAAATGAAACCTTTCAATCTTATCACATGTCGTAACTAACAAGCCCATCAATCTATCACTTCTCATAACTTTGCTTCTATTTGTATTGCTATTTTAGGTACTTCTGGCTGGGCTCATCATATGCATACTGCTTGTCCTGATATTGATACTCGTATTTGCATTATAATGCTGCATCAGTTGGAATCCAAGCTTATTTCGTAAAGTTTCGATGTTAAGTGGTCATGGGATGTGTGTGTGTTATCAGTTAATAATCAGTGTTAGTGATTGCTTTCTGTTATAAATAAAATCTAGTGATGTATTATTGTTTAGAGAAACCTGTAATTAGCCCTTTCACTATTTTTTTAAGACCTGTAATTAATTCTTTCACTACTTTTTTAAATCACTTTTCAGGATACAAAGTGAAAGAGAGAAAGGGGTAAATTTGATTTACAAATGGAAGATGGCGTTTTTTTTTTTTGCTTTATAAATTAGAAAATTTTCAGATTATATGCGGACGTTACTTAATTCTCAAAACGATTTTATAACTCTTACAAGTATTCGTTATACTGTTGAAGAATACTTGTTTAAAATGTACTCAAAAATCATGTACTCATCGAACGTAATTGCATATGATCTTCCTTCATAACACTGGATGATTGCAATGATGAAATTCAAACTTCTAATTTATCACACAACTGATTGATTGGCTTGTGATGTGAAAGCAAAAAAAAGAGTTGTTGAAACAAATAATCAGGTTAGTTATTTTTGTTTCATAATCAGTATTTCCGAATTTTTGATTTTTATTTACACTTCCTCCAAACTTCTTACTCAATTCATATTTATGTCTGCAACAGTCAATTCTGCAACATGAAATTCGGAAAAAATAAACAATGTGTTTGATATATAGAAACCTTTTTTTGTTTCTGTGTTTCCGTTTAAAATTTTTTGATTTCCTTTCAGTAGTCTATTTCATCCCAATAACAGAACTTTGCGTGAAAATCTCCCTATTAGTATAATATTAGAGATTATCATTCATTGATACTTTAACGATATTCTCTTCCAGTAATTATCATTGCAGTTTATCCTTTTTCAGAAATTCAAATCGTTCTTAAGAATGAAGTGCAAAGGCTTGTAATTAAGGACTTCTAAGAGCAATGTTGAGAATAATGGAGTGCAAAGGTGCTATTAAGCGCTTGTAAGAGCAATCTTGGGAATAAATTTAGTGATATGGCACAGGCTACAGAGTATTTCATACTGATATCATCAGCAGGTAAGCATTTCTGCGTTATTTTCGAGCACTTTATGTTAGATGTTAAGATTTAACTAATTTATAAGTGCTTTCAAAAAATTTAGCTTGATATTGGATTTTAATCGGAAAAATCATCTGTCCATTTTTTTTAACTGCAGCGAAAACAGCATAAGGAAAATGTATGTTTTCAATAGAATTTAAGAATTCGCTAATGCTGACAAAGTTATTGATAGTAGTATGAAAATCTGAATAATTTGTTCTTCAGAATTTTGTCATTAACATTTTACTAAATAAGGTTTCCCGGAATCTGTTTCTTCATTTTTTTCATATATTTTAGTTGATGAATTTTCAAAAGCTTTTGATTGCCCGAAAATTCATTCGAAATTGAATACTGGAATAATGTTTAAATGGCACTTGTGCTTGTGGGGTCGGACCTAGAATGTTTTATTTATAGTTAACGAATATTTACCATATTTGGAATGCTTGACTTTACTTACACTTTGTTATTCGATCGCTCTATAAATATCACGTTTGAAAATTCATTTTCTCATGGTGTAATAATTTCTAGAATTGTTAAAATGATGAAATTTTTAGGTTTGATATTGCATTCGACATCTCACTGATTTTTACAGTATTAACTATGTTGTTGAAAAAATATTCCATAAATTGAATGAATGATTTATTTCGAAGGTTGATTTTATTATTATAAATCTATCATTATTATTATCTTCGTCTATTTTGTTTGTTTTTAACGAAAACATTACACAATCGTATAAGTGATATTTGTTAAGACAACGCATTTAAGCACGCCATTTATATGCAGTTGTTTTGTTATTTGTATTTTAATACGGAATAAATTGCTTTTAAGCTCTAGGTGCTAACCAACCTCATTAAAATGATAATGGGTCGACATACTTGCTCCTTCGATAAACTGCGATGTTAACTTCTGAGCATATCAGTCTTTAGGTTTCGCGAAGCTTTCATAGATGTTCCTTCATGTTGAATATGTCATCCTAAAGTTGCTTCAGAACTCTATTTATAAATACATCGTCAAAGCTTTTCTTTGCTTATACGGTTGCTCTCTTTTCATCAACAATGCCGCCAGTTCCAAGTATTCCTCCTGCTTTAATTGGCAGCAAAGAAGGGTATGTTTTTTTTTCCAACGATCATTTCGTATATGTGAGTTAAATATTCGTAGACAATATCGATATTATTCAAATAAGCATCGTTAAACGGGAATTTTCTCATGACAGTATCTCAGTATCCTAAATTCAATCTCATTTGTTGTCACATTTCAGAACTTTCTTATGTTTAGGACAATGGTGATAAAGTAAATAATTTGCAATATCCTATCGTGAACTCTTTTTCCTTTCCTTTCAATTCATTTTATTTTCTCATAATAGTATTAATTGATAATAAATAATAGACAAATAAAAAGTTAGTTCTTAAAATCTATATGATTATAAAAAGCTGTCGCTTGCAGAACATTCGCATTCATAACTGTTCGCGATCGTTGGCCAAAGATATTAGGTAAAATTGTTGATCAAGTGCATCGATATCGGCATGCTCACATTGCTGTTCATGGCGAGGTTCATTAATTATTTTGTCTCACTAATTTTATGCCTAGCGGTATTATGAAGTAAGGTGCTATATATAGATGAAGTATCTTGATTACGTAAATTTTTGGACAATATTGGCGACATTTATTTATGGAATACTTTAAAATTTTGATAAAGTTTGTGCATTATAGCAATAACTGTTTTTTTTTTTAATTTTTTTACATGATTTCAACAATGAGGTTTATTAACAAAGCATGTCCAAGGCAAATTATCAACAAAAACGATAAAAAGATGTTGATGACGACATAGTTATTATCGATTTCATCTTCTGTAATAAATTCTTTAGTCGAATCTGAAATGCTTTTCATCACCTGAACTAATTAATATTATATTATGCATTTTACTTGCATCCTTCTTATCTATAATTTTGATGGGTAGAGTTTAATTAGAAATCTTAGGAAGTTGGATATTATATAATTTTAGAAGAAACGAACTGTGTTCTGAAGCCAAATAGTTGTAAAAATAGAGATGAGAAAAAATAGAAATGTTCTAGGTTGTATCACACATAAGAAGAATGAGTGAAAAGGCAGCTTTATTATGGGATAGATATCAAGTTAAAAAGTTAAGCGATGAAAATTTAAATCAAACTGACTTATCACGGTAAAAAAGTCTATATTTTCATTAATAAAGTGATGGAAAGATAAAGGACAACGGTAGGGAATAGATGGTGTAGTTTCCTAGAAATTATTCCTGGAATTCAACTCTGGATGAATTACTAAAGCTGAAAGGGATGCACAGAAATTTTGCAATTAATTGCACTTTGATGAAGTATTATAACTGATTTTGTTTTCAATTATCGGTGAAAAGGTTTCGATTCGAAAAAATTATGGATCTATTGTATATTTTTAATCATTTCCTTGCTGTCATCAAAGTAGAAGTTGGTATGAATGCTTTAAATTTCAGTTATGATGCATTTTTATTTTAGGAAGGCGAAAAAGATATTAAATCAGTTATCAGTCAGTTGTCTGAATTATCTCATCGTGTCTGCACTGATAAACAATTGCAAAATCTTAATGACCATGGTGAAAAGGTCAATATTTGGAATGAAGAATTGCGAGAACTGCAAATGAAGGTCCTATTATGCTTTCATAAATATGGCTGCAAAACCATTTTTTTACTATTTAATTATTTTGTTAAATTTCTTAATTGAAAAAAAAATTGCTTTTTTTTGCTTGAAGCTTTTCATCTTTAATTTTTATCGAGTGCTTAAGAAGTTAACAAATAGTGTGATGTGATAAGTAATATGGAAAACAGAATTAGAATCGAGTGCTATTAATTTGCATTTCAAAAAATACTTTCTTTTATTCGACAAGCTTTGAAAAATAATACTTCTTTAGTAGGTTGTGACTTATAGTAGGCTGTGTATTATTTTTTGCATACAGATTGGATAGAAAAATTAATTTTGAATAAATGATATTTTAGAAAGGTGAAGAACGAGTGACGTGGTATCAGTGTGATTGGTTATTTGCTGAATGTTTTTTATACAGACAAATAATGAGTTTGTTTTTGAAAACAACAACTCTGAAGGAGTTTGATCCGTTTGCACCGCAAAAACAGAGCTCTTTTATTGGTTGGTCAGTGTTTTATATCAGTTTGGTAGTTGTATATGTCATGAACAATATTTCATATTATGCAGTTATACTGCATCGAACTTTGATAAGTGTATTGTTAAGTGATTTATTAAATGATCTCCTATTTATTTATTTCTCCTGAAAAGAAGTTCTTGTAGAAATCAAACATTAGATGAATTTCAGCATTGATACAATTAGCGTAGTTGCAAAACGCATTGAAGAAATGGAATCAGATCAAGCAAAAATTGAAAGTGACACGATTTCCCACTTCCTCCAAGTATAATTTTGTTATTCGAAGTATCAAACATCAAAATTCAACTTGAAGCAACTTTATAGCTTAGACAAAAATAAAACGCAAAATCTTAGCAGCCACTTTCTTCTTAATATACCCTCGTTTTGTATGTTATAAATTCAACATAAAGATTGATGCTTTATTTATTATTTATTTTTACTCCACTACTTACATTTAATACCATTATTGACATTTATCAGTAAGACTAAAATAAGGATTTCAAGAGCGTTAAATGTATAAGATCTCTGTCAATATTATAAAATTATAGGAATTCTTTGATTATCTTATACAGTAATCTAATTCCTTTTTCGGACTTGATGCGCCATGAAGGTTTTATTGTTACTATGTAAAGCCTTTTATGAAGACAGTTTAAAATCTCATTATTTAAACTGAATATTTTTTTATTTAGTTTTCCTTATGGGGAAATATATGTGACTTGTCGCTTTCATGTGGTGAACGCGTTACCTCATTGCCTGTCTTGGATATGGTTGACCAGTTTGCTGATAAAATCTTATGTAATCAGATTGATGAAGTTGATCGCATTTTAAGGTAATCTATTGGTATACAGAAGCTTTCTGCACTCTTAATTTCTGGGTGAATATTACGACATTTGATAATTAACTTTTTTCTTGCCATGCTTTGATTATTTTTCTGCATTTTTTTAATGAAGCATGAAGAGCTTTAGGAACGGTGATGTGAATCGTGTAGATATTGTTCTTGATAATTCCGGTGTGGAATTTTTCGCTGACTTAGCACTTGCGAATTTATTGGTTGGGAAGTGCAATGTAAAGAAGGTTGTTTTTCATGGAAAGGTTTGCGTTTTTGTAAAATTTCTGCTGATGAATTTAAAATTTGTAGAAAAATTGAAATATGAGGAACTGAAATTATGGAATTACTTAATAGAAATATTATTTTCTAAACCTAAAAAAAAGTTCTATCCTCTTTCATTCATATAAATTTCGGGATCAGTTACATTGAATTTATTCCTATTGTTTTAGTATACTTTCGCTATTATGTATGTGTGAAAATTTTATTTGCAGAGCATGCCATGGTTTGTATCAGATGTTACTGGAAGAGACTTCAACTGGACAATTGAAATGCTTATTGCCAATTCGGATCAGTCGCTGAGGAATTTCGGCATAAAATGCTCGCAAAGACTATGTGATGTGTGCTTTTTTAAAGCTTTTATAAAACTGAATTGAAACTTAAGATTTGAATTTGTTAATTCTCCTTTATAGAACTTATTATTTGTTTTCTAAAAAAAATACAGAACAGTGATAACACTTGTGTGTTTGATTTTACTGTAACTTCGGCTTAGAATGTCTTATGAAGGACTGACATGATCTGTCATTGAATTTTAACTCGTAACCTCTCGTTAGCACGGACTTTTTTAGGCTGAATTTGTCTTCCAAGCTCATTATTTCTGGACTCTTCCGTATCCATATTTTTTAATGGTTGAAAAAGCTCCTGATCTTCATCACGAATTATCACAGTCATCATTAATTATTTTCAAAGGTGATTATAACTACAGGAAATTGGTCAGTGATCTTGAGTGGCCACTGGATACTCCTTTCAAAGTAATTCTAATTGTCGATTTCTTTATACACTTTAATGTCGGGAGGATTATTAAAAGTTTGTGAAAGGAAATTAATCTTTGTATGTTAAGAGATGATAAATGTTAGTAATGAGAATATCGGTAAGACAGTTAGATTTCAAAAATTCAAGGCAAATACGATATGTAACCTTTCAAAGTGCCTAATTCAAGTGATTTCAGATAGCTTTACGAGGTTTCGCTCCGGCACCGATCTTGGCGCTTCGGACTGTAAAAGCAGAAACGATAGCGGGACTAAGTTCAAATGTGATTGATAATTTACAGAAGAAATATGGTAGCAAGAAGATTTGGATGACAACTGGAGAATATGCTGTCGCGCAATTTGTAAGATAATTCCTTCCGTCCTGCCATTATCATTCATAGTTTTTTAATTAACTTAGATCAATGATCAGTGAGAGTTTTCAAATTTTCGGTTCTATGTTTCACTGGTTCATTTAAACCACATTTAATAGTAAAAATATATGGGTTGAAGCCGAGAATTGTTAAAATAAGACGGTCTTTTTTTTGAACTTTATAAGTGATATGATAACGTAATGATTACTGAATAAATTAGATTACAATCTCTATTTCATTCACACTAATGTCAGTCGACACAAAAACAACAGGCAGGGAGTTCGTATCAAAATACAAATACCAAATATTCCACATGTAAACTATGTATCGTAAGTGTTAGAATTACTACTAAAAGTATAAATATAAACTGACTTAGCTTGAAGCATTATGATTGCATAATGATAGAAAATAATAAAAAAAGTGATCAGACTCTAGCAACCTATTAATGGGAATAAAAGGGAATAGAGAGAATAATAGTGAGGAAAGTGACGGAAATGTAGCCGTTTTCCCATTTTCATATTCTCATTTTAGGATTGTTAGGGCCAGAAATTTCATGCGATTATTATTTACCACATTTCTTGATAATTCAGAGCATGATTCAATGATCATCGTTCTTCTAACCAATTCCGGACTCAAAAATGTAAAATGAAGTATTGGATGGATTTGATCCTTCATTTAATTAATTTTCTTTCATTCTTTAGTTGCACTCGCTGATTACAACTAATCAGCATAATCGAATCGGATTCCATTAATCGTATATTTAAGATAATCTACGATTAATAATTAATTATTTATTTATTCCATAAAAAAAACATTTTATACAATAATGTCGAAATAGCACCGGACAGTTGAAATTTCTGTTTTCTAAAGTATAATAATTTCCTATCCATTGAAATAGTAATTACTTCCAGAAAAAAAAAGTTATTTTCCATTTTCTGGCAATTATTTTTTAATTATTAAAAATATTTATAACGCTGTGGATACATTTTAATTACTAAAAAAAACTGAAAAACATCCGATAGAGGGGAGGAGAAGGAGCAAAACATAATAATTATTGTTATACTTTATCGACTTCACGTAATAACACTTTATAAAACTTTATATAATGACTTTTGACGATAGGCTGTCCAAATCGTATCATCTATCTTATTTATACCTAAAATTCTGCTATACTAAGATATTAATGGTTAAGTTGAATTTATTAAAATATATAATTTAATCAAGTAAAATAGTCATAGAGTTATTAGCCATAAATTATTGAAAGTCTATATTTAGCTTGATAGTTTTCATGTATTTCATACCTACTAATCTTTCATACTTACTTATGTTCTATGTTATCAAGTAAAAGGAATTGTGCTCAAATTTTCAATATTCAAAAATTTATTTCTCACTTAAAAGACGATATTAATTTATTCTCAAACTTAATTATTTATTACTACTAATTACTGATACTGAATTACTTATTATTTTATTCCTCAAATATCTTTTATAAATTGCAATCGATATAACATTTTACAGTAAAATAAATATTAGCTTTTATTGCTTAATGTTAGCAATTTTTAATATTATTAGATTTAATGGAAAATACATTGGTGCTATTGACTGTATTACTATTACTAATGATCGTAAACATCGAATCTTACGGTTGGGGATTTCCGTATTACGGTGGTGAATATTACGAAGGATACAGACCTCATGGTGTTGAATGGTACGTGAATTATAATTCTATAAATTGGTGAGATTTAGTAAGTACTACAAAATATTACAGTATACATTTAGTTTTATACAGTAATCATAAAAATATTACTTTTTTTATTCAATAGAAAAAGTACTGTTGAAAACAGGCAAATTTACTTATGATTCTAACTTATGAAAATTCCCACGCTAACTGTTTATCATTTTGAAATCATTTTATCTAATTAATAACAAATATGAATTATCAAATATCAATTTTAAGCCAATACCATTTTATCAAATAGCAGAATGAGAAAAGATTAAGCGTAAAAGTTTTATACAAAAACCTGTTTAATCCATATCTATTTTCAGGTCTCCATTTTATGGTGATGAAATGTCTGGCTCAAAGATTAATGGAATTGGAAAATAAATTAAGCATTATTTGACAAGAAGAAGTAATTAGTTATTTGCTATGCCGAAAAATCTTATTTAAATATTTGCGTAATATTTTGAAATTCATATTTCTACTTCAAAATCGGTTGTTCAAAAGATTATCCAATAAAAAAAATCACAAGTTTTTTCTTTTCGCTTGATCAATCAATATATTCTGAAGGAATTGATAAGAAATTCAGTTGCTAATGTATTGAATTTAATAAATCAATATTTATCATTGAATATCGTTGATTATTTGTATGTATAATTATTGATTTGTCGATCAATCACTTTAATTTATATACAAAAAGATTTACTGGATTTGTTTGGAATTTAATTACGCCTATATCCTAAATATATCCTTACTATATCCTTAAAATTTCAATCCTAATATTAAACTGAATTCATTTATTATTATCACATATGGCAAATCTGTTATGAATAATTTCCTATCGTTTATCTCGTTAGCTAAAACTTTTCAAAATTTTCAACAAATTTTAATTTTGAATAAATATTCGTCCGTTTTAGCCGTTCGTCCGGTTTTATTCCTCCGTAATTTTATACTGTTCAGCAAGCAATCTCATTCATCCGTAATTTAAAACTGTTTAACAAAAAAGTTTTTTAAACTGCTTTTTTGTTTGAAGTAAATATGAAAATCGATCATGTTTATTCAATAACAACTTTTGCCTATAATTTACAAATTTTTATAAAAATTTATGCAATAATAAAATTCAAGGAGGAGAGATTGATAAGTGGAGGAAGGTGTTCGAACAATTAAAAATAGTATCGAACAACTAGCAAAGTTATATTTCGGAAAAAAAAAGCAGAAAGATGTATTTGAATATAATATATGTATTTGAATCTGAATCAACCGTATGGAATCTGAATCAACCGTATTTGAATCTGAATCAACCATATGGAATCTGAATCGACCGTATTTGAATCTGAATCAACCGTATGGAATTCTCATATGAATTCTATCGGTTTATTGTTGAAAGCCTTGTCATAAATATTACAAATAATTTTCTTCATCAAATTTTATAATTCGATTTCACTGATGAAATTGAAATAAATAATAAGCAACAGAAATTGATTTATCAAATTCATTCAATCCTTAATTTTGTATGTTTAATAAAAGAAATGAATGTATAAAAGTTTCGATAGATAATATATATTTGAATATAATATATAAATATTTGAATATAATATATAAATATTTGAATATAATATATAAATATTTGAATATAATATATACATTTGAATCTGACACAACCGTACGGAATTTTTGTATGAATATATTTGAATCTGAATCAACCTTAGGGAATATTTGAATCTGAATCAACCGTATAGAATCCTTATATGCAAGAAGGACACGTAATTCTACGCATGTTATAATTTCATTCCACAAAAATAATTCATATGATATATTTAAGAATTAGCTAGAATTTTCTAGAATAGATGCATTTACTTATTATTTTTTCATGCTTTTTTTTAATGATTTTTTATCTTTTATGATTTTTTTTTTCATAATTTTTTCATGCATTTACTTATTATTATCAATGTTTGTTTCCTTGCTCGTTCTTGTAATATTTCGGTATTAATTTTTTTTTTTCGAATAAAGTTAATTCAAAAGTATAAGCATCACAAGCATCTCAAGAACATCAATCACAAGCAGTTTATTCGTCATATTTCACCGGAATAGGAAATAATCTTTGAAGATGAAGTTGAAATTAAAAATTATTGATGAATAAGCTAACTAGAATTTTATAAGAAAATATAAGCAAACAGCTTTTCCAAAAAGAAATAATTACTGGAAATTATTATTCCGGAATTAAGATCTATAAAACAATACTTTCCTTTCCGTAATTTTCACTGAAAGGATTACGGGAATCAGAATAAGTTTTCACGTCATTTTTATCAGTTTCCCTTGAATTCTTGACATCATCTTCCGGACTAATCCCAATTCCACCTATATATTAACTTATACCAAAGATCTAACATCAGATATTGGATGGATCTGACTTATCGTTTGATCGACTTTCCTTTCTTCTTTATCATTTCTATCATGCAGATTTGAAAAGTACCATATGTTTACTTATCTAGAAAGAGTATCGTTAAGCTTTCAACTGTAAAGCACAGTAATCTATTTGACTCTTTTACTTTTTATTGTTTTTATTAACTTCCAAAAAAAATCCTTCCATCTACTTTCACTTACTTTCTCAACATTACGTTTAACTTATTGCTAACATTCTTCGCATTCTTAAATTGCAAAAAAATTTGGAAAAAAAGTAAAGTGGAAAAAGAATAAAAAAGGAGGGAGAAAAAAGATAGAGAGAAAGAGAGAGAGGTAAAAGGGTGTGAGAATAAGAGAGTTAGGAGGAAATTACTAATCAACATATTGTTAATTAATCAAAGATTTTTGGTTGGGAAGAGCATTTTCAGAGAGAGATTGTTGCACAGGTAACAGAACGAAACAAATTAAAATTTGAATTGAATTTTCATTTTGTTGAGATTTGCTAATTTGTATTTTACTCTACCTAGGAATAACGATTAACTTACCTGTTATTGTTCCTATCGAGAAATTTTTAATTTCTTAATTAATTCGGATGAATGCTTATTTTATAGTTGTCTGGTATCATATACCATGATAAGGTTACTACGGTATGATTAAATTAACTCTAGTTTTACTGATTTACTTTCACTGATTTCGCTAAATGTAATTAACTAATTTTGATCATTTTTCGGCTTATCACATATTAGCTTTCTCATATGTTACTGATCAAATTAGTTAATTAAAAAAATTCCATTATTGTTTTATATTAATTAATATTTCGCTGTGCCTTTTTCAGCGCCTTTTTATTTGAAAATGGGGAATGATGAGAATCAAAATGAGACCGATTCGCAGAATGTTACAAATTTAAAAATGCAAAATGAAAGTTTTACTGATGAAATCAGTTCACAAAGAGAATCAAACGAAAGTAACAAGGAAAGTATATACAGTGAAGTGGATAACTTATTTTCCGGTTAATTTTATTAGTGTGATTAATTAATTTATATTCTCCATTCACATTTTTTCTTTTCCTTTATCAGGTGTTTAATTTAATTATTAATGTGTTTTCAAATGTTATTACTCAGTATGATATGAATTTAATGTTGACAAAGAATTTGAATTTAATTTATGAAATTCGTTTGTGTCCATAAACTCTTTCTAATTAACATTTCCCATAAAAATTTTGATTTGAAAACTGAAAGTAATCATTGCAGAGAATATCACGGAATACGCAAAGGATCCGTGCAAACTGATTGCGAGGCTAAAAGAGAAATACAAGAATGCTTTCGGGGTAATTTTTGAAGATAGTTTTGGTAGAAATTTCGTAATCCGCTTTCGTTAATTAACATTTCTTACCTATAGTTATAAATTGATGTGGCAATGAAACATATGTAATAATATCAAGTATCAAATATAAGTTGTTGAAGGTTTCACTTTGAATTTAACTGCTGCGAGAAGTTAAATGTGGAGAAAATTGTTTAATTTTGTTTTTAAACTCTCAGAATTGGAAATATCTTCATGCGGATCATGTGGAGCATGGTGATTTGGTTCGGGTGCGTGGGATGATTCTTAGTGGAATGCAAACAGTATTTTCATTGAATGCAGTAATCACGGAAGAAGAGGATGGTGGTACTCGTACAGTTTGTGGGATTTTAAGGAATTGCATCAATTGTTCAGTTAGATTAATTTTTCGATCTTTTTTAAATTATTTCAATTTGAATTTGGTCGTAAGAAACTGAATTAAATTCATGGTTCTATTTATTTTCCTTCTTTGAAAGTGGAGTACTTTTATTTTTAGAATATCAAGGAAACGATTGGTATGACTCGCCGAAACGCATATATTGTAGTGCCGGAAAGAGGGATCACAGATTGGTATTTTAAGACTTTTCGCGGTTAATGTTTAGCCATATTCGAAACGATGAAATGGTTTAATGTTCTTTATTTATAAAATTTTGATGAAGTTATATTAATTGACCAAAATATATTCTTGAATTCGCTGCACTCATCTAATTTATTTTAATTCCTCATATTGTAACTTTCCTTGAACATTTTTTTTATAGCAGTATACTCTACAGAATGATGAATTTTGATTTCACTATTTGCAATAATCGCAAAATTTCAGGCGAAATCCATCAGGAACATGTTGAAATGCTTTTGAAAAACGACGAGTCGAGAACTTTTGCTTTGGTAAATCGCTTTGAAAGTCAGACTAATCAATAAAAATTTTACTCAGTAAGGTTTGCTAACTGGGTTTCCTGAATTCTAATGTGTGACTGCATATTAGTAAAGGCGTATTATAAGATTTAAAAATATTCATTTCAGTTTTATGGCCAGGAAAGTGAAAATTTTGAACCAAATGCTGTGTTTAATTTATATGGTATTGTCGACTTGGCTGAAATAAGAGTTGAGTAAGTAATTTCTTTTAAGGGTTATCGTGAAGAAATGAATGGTAGGAATGATCGTATAATTGTATTGCCATCTAAGTGCTCGGATAATGTATTGTTATCGAAGGATTTTAATCAAATATAATGTCACCAATTAATGTACTGGTGGCAGCTCTTTATTGCTTTTTCTCTGTTCATTTTCACTTTTTGTTATAGTTTTCTTAGTAGTAGAAGTCTGGAATTTTTCTTTAGAGATGAGGATGATGGTCTAAATACAAAAAATTCACAGACTACCATTTCATTACATGTTATTCATTACGAACGAGTAAATCACCACGATATCGTGTCATCAGTCTATCCAGAGATATGTTTAAAACTTTAGATTTCAAACTATAATAGAAATTCAAAAAAGCTCATTAAAAATTCTAAGTTGATTACACATGCAGTTTTTGTCAAATTTTCGTTGACGTTTAAAAAATTGAAATAAGAGAAAAATAAAATTATTTCATTCATTTTTGTTTAATTCAGGTATTTTTCTCTTTTTCTTACCAGTTTTTTAATGTGCATAAATATATATTAACATTATTAAAATTTTCTTATAGATAGATATGTTTTAGGTGCTAAAACACAAAAACATGCAGGGATTTGAATTATTGATTTCTGCTTTCGAACACTTTTTCGGAAATAAAGTTATTGCGCAATCTCTAGCATGTCAGTTATTCATTCCTCAGTATGTTAATCCTCATTAATTCTCTTTGATTTGGTGAAAAGTAGTTAATGCTTGGAATATGGACATATATTATTTCGGTTTGATTTCAGACATTCTCAATTGCCAAGTTCAGTTGATATCTTTCCTTATACGATAAAAAAGGTTTATGACAGTAAATCGATAATTGAAATGATCAAACTTTTCGTGCCAAAAGTATGTCTTTTTCTTTACATGGTCACTTAGAGAAGTGGTTTTAAAATCAGCAATGCTTACATATATCAAACATAAGTTTTTGATGCCTCTTCATATCTTAGATGCATTTGGAATTCATTATGTTATAAAGTAATAAATATTTAAATAAATACCACAGAGTAATAAATATAAGAAGTGCTGAAGGGATTAAGAACCTTTGTGTTACAAAGATTGAAAATCTATGATTAGAAATTTTTAATTTCTTTCTGTTTGATGGATTCATAATCGATTGAGACAACTTTCCAGAAGCATTGAAGAGTGTATTACAGATTCATGTCATCGAGATGACGCAGAAAACAATGGAAGAATCGTGGGCGTCGTATGACAAACCTCAAGACGGTTTCGAGCAAGGTTTACTGCAAGTATCCGATAATACTTTAATTATTATTGACGAAACTAAATTATCGTTGGAAATCTCTTCGCTCACCAAAAAAGGTATTTTTTTGTCAGCTTCATATCTGTCTCAATCGTATTTTGCTTACTAGTCATATTTTGATTGTGTGTTTTCTTATTTTTTCTAAAGAAAATTTTAATCCAATCAAATTTTCTCTCCGGCTGAAAGGTAAACTTATGCTAAATTTTGTAAAATTACAATGTGATTGTTCTTTCATGAGTTTTTTCTCGAAAAAGATCAAGTTAAGCACTGTTACAGCAAATTAAAATAAATGGCTGAAAAGCAGAACTTGCTGAAGATAGATCGGCATTACCAACAAAATTTTCTACGAAGTCATATAAAATTCATATTAAAAAATTCACTGAACTTGCAACCTACATAATTTTTTTTTTTGAATTTAAATCTGTATTCTAATCTTTTGGATTCTAACAGTTCTATTCGAATGGGGCAGATATATTGCGTAGTTTTACAGCTCTTATAGAAATTTTGTTTCTTTTAGGACGCGAAAACTTCAATCTGATCAAAAATTTCTTATCTAATCGAAAGATACCATTCATTTATCCGTATCAAACAGTGGAAATAAAATCTAACATAAACATACTTGTTCTGAGCAGTGAAAAATGTTTCTTTGGCCAAGTACTCTTTTGTTTTATTGCATTTATTGAATTTGGATACAAATCTAAATTCAAAGACAATTAACTGCAAATCAACAAAGTAATAATATTTAAATTGTATCAAGGAAAGCGATCACATACTAAGCCAAAGTCAGTATTATCATATTGTTAGAGGATTATTTTCCATTTTCCCTCAAATTTGAACATCTTTTCTTCTGTTTTTCAAACTTTATTTGTGCATTTATTTGTTTTAGGAAAATTTTGCGATGATTGTACCAAAATCGTGCCAAAAGGATGTAAACTTCGTGCGACAATATGAAATGGAACATAGAAGTGAACTTCATCTTTGTCGACATGCACTCTTATACTGTTCCAAAATTTTTTGCGACGTCAAAATTTGTAAAAGTATAGAAGAAGTAAGTACTTCCAGCTTGAAGTTTGATAAAAGATATTTTTGAGGGAGTACTTCGAAAAATATGGATGAAATAGGAACTATCCTCCAATATGTTCAAAATTTCAGATGGCAGTAGAAAATTTTTTGAGGATGCAACGCATATGTAGGAATGTGGATGATAACTCGGTGCGACTACACCGGCAGCTAATCATTTCCAGGTTGTTGTTTTCTAATATGAACATTTGTAAACTTGAAGCTTTGGGGAATTTTTTACTTTAATTTTGGCAGGTTAAGATTTGCCGAAATATTTTCACTGTTAGATAATTTTGTATTGTGTTTGCTTTATTCGAAAAAGGTGAAGTTATTTAGAAATTTAAAGCTTTGTAATTTCTTTTATTTTGTTCCAGACTTTTAACATCACTGAAAGGCGAAAAAACCGTTGACAACGATTGTTGGACAACAGCTCTGGAGCTTGAAGACGGTAGATATTAATATTTATTAAGTTTCAAGTGCTACCATATTTGAGAAATATTTTTCGAACAATTTTCGAGAAAATGCCTTGTACCTATAGATTAACAATATGTTCTAGAATGAATATTTTACAACGCAAAGTTTAACAGATTCTGTTGCACCGAGAATCGGACAGTTGGTCCAATTATATTAAAAAACAGCTTAAAAGTAAATTTCATGAGCTTTTTGAGTAAATATTACTTATTAGTTATTAAAACTAAATATCATTTCAGAATTACGAATTACTGCTGAGAATTCACATTGCTGATAATTAATATTCTATCACTACAAATACTTCTAAGTGATTTTTTATATAGGAATTTGGAATTTGAATTACCTAACATTTATTGTTGTCATGTTCAGTGAGAAAAAACGATCAACATTTTTATCATTTATTGTAATACATTTCATTATTTTGTAAACATGTCAATGCTATATTCAGTGTTTCTATGAATTTTGGATAAAGGATAAGTAGAAAGAATGAACTTCCGTTTTGTTATTATAGGTCAAAAATTATTTCTTTGGATGAGGTAAACACATTTTCCTGTTTATTCAACCTGCTAATGAAGAAATATGAAAAATATAAACATAGTGAATACAAAATTACAAGCAATTCTGGAGGTATGCAAAGACTCGGCCATCAAACACAATTATATTTTCTCAGTTTTGCTTAAAAACCTTGCAAGCAATGGCTTTCTCGCGTTAAAGAAGGGCTGTATTTAAAAATAAATTTTGACAATACAACTTCCGTTCTACTTGCTATCTTTCGAAATGCTTCATTTCTGGTTTTACGCTGTGTACTATCCTGAAAGTTCAAGAAACGTTACTTTTGCCGGTAAGAGTAAATGAATCTGTCTCTCCTAAATTTCGTTAAAGAGAGAAAACTCCATTGATTGAAATTCTTGCATTTTACAAAATTCAAATGAAAAATCTCGATTATCCATTGCCGTTAATCCATCAATTTTATAGTAACTAAGCTTGATGGAATTCATTATTATTATTATTATTATTATTGTCAATTATTATTATTATTATTATTATTATTATGTTCCTTCTAGCTCGATTATAGTGATTGTATAATCGTATGTGTGAAAGTAAAGAATGAAAGAAAGTATTGGTCAAACGGCGAATCAAATCCATCCAATGTTTCATGTTGTACTTTTGATGTAGGATAATATATTGGAAAGAATTGCTAATTAATTAGGAGGATGATGAACAAAATAGAACCCAACAATGAAATACCACGTAATGATTTAGAAGTAAAAGTTCTGACTCCAACAATTAGAAAATGAAGAGGAGGAGTGATATTTTCATGTGAATACTAATTTCCTCCTATTACTTTGCTCCAACAAATATTCTCTCTGTCTCTGTTTATCAATAATTAATTAGAATTAAAATAAATGAATCTTTTCAGGTTACTCTTTTTGGCGCCTTTATGCAATTATTATGCTATACTATTAATGCTATTAATTAATTAATAATTATTATTTGCATTTGAAAATAAGGAAGAATGGAAAGGTGAGATATAAAATGGTAACTATTCATTGAAATAAGATTTTGCTCTTACAAAATCATAATTATTTACTTTATAATTACTTACTTTAGAGTAACTTTCAATAAGTATGGATGGGAAATATACAGATCATTTCATTGAAATGCATGTAAAAGTTATTTTGCGAAGTATGGTAATCTCCATTTCCACGGATAAACGTACTGTCTTAATCACGTTTTCACCAAATGACGTGTAGTTGTAGAACGGAATTCATTTAATTTTACTCGATACTTTGATTCCACTGATCAAAACAGTAACAGATAACAAGTAAAGATTGAACAAAGTAGATCAATCAATGGATAAAACCCACTCAATGCTTGATTTTACCTTTCTTTGATGCTATATTACGAATATCGTGAAGTGACCTTTTGAAGATGATGTAGTGCATCGATACAAGACCTGAATCGTGGTAAATGATGAGAAAGAATTAAGTCTGATTCATTCAACCTTTGAACGTGAAAAGTCACGTATCCGAAAAAGGTGATTTACTTTTTCGTAATAGTTTCTATCAAAAGCAATTTAATATTATTACTGTATTTCAAATGGTTAAAATTGATTTCAATCCTTTTATTCCATCAGTATTCCAAACAAAAAGTATCTATTGATCCAGTTTGATTTTAGAGTTAAGAATTTAAAGACTAATTTACTGGTAGTTTGATTTGAAATAAACTCGAAGGTATTTATTTGTTAGATTGTTTTGATCAGATTTGTTTCATCTAGTTCTGCGTCTTCCTTAGAGTTTGATAAAAATTCTAATCAGTGTGATTTTGAGCATTCAAAAGTTTTCTGTAAATAGAAATTCAGGATTTATTTTATAAATTTAATAATTTATTTTTTTAATTATATTTTAATTTATTTCTTTTTTTACTTATAGCTCAATTACTTATACTTTTACTTATATCTCAATTTCGCTGATCCAAACGATAACAAAGTTGATCAAACAGTGATAAAACCCATCCAATGTTTGATTTCATCTTATTCTGATATGAGATTAAGGATATCAAAAACCGATACGATCGGCTAATGGAAGTGATGTTAAAGTAGCTGCTGAGTCACCAGACTCTGAATTATGACAAATAATGTTGAAATCATTAATCTGACCCCATTAGCTATACAACGTGAAGTTCACGTATCCAAGATGGATGGGTTTAGTTTTAGTAATTTCAATCAGGAACAAATCCATGGCTAAAATCGATTTCTAATACATTTATTCTCCATTAAGATTTGTTATCCATACTTTGACCTTTTCTTTTCTTTGTATGGTATTTTCATGATATCAATTTTCAGAAGTTATCACATATAATCAATTTCCTATAACATAAGCGGTAACTTTAACAATAATCTTTTACCTCAAAAATTTCTTTAGATGAAAAGTAAACATTTCGGAAAAGATTTCGAATCTCAATGTATAAGTCACATTTGAAAATTTTTATTTTCATATAAATTACACGTAAGGTAATATTTTTTGTTATGCAGGTAAACAGAGGTGTATAAATTTTTTCTCTAAAATTAGTTCAAAGTTTCAATCAATAACTTGTATGTATGCTTTATATGCAAGTTATCGATTGAAACTTTATATATGCTTTATATACAAGTTATCGATTGAAACTTTATATATGCTTTATATACAAGTTATCGATTGAAACTTTATATGCAAGTTATCGATTGAAACTTTATATATGCCTTATATACAAGTTATCGATTGAAACTTTATATATGCTTTATATACAAATTATCGATTGAAACTTTGAATAAGAAAGAAAAAAAAGAAAATTTCTGATTATGCAAAAAAGACGAGTTCCGATTATGCACGTAATCTCTTCAGCTACATATGTACAACGGATAGGTGATAAGGGTGGAGCGAAGAGATGCATTCGATATATTCTTTCCCTTATTTGATAGTTCGTCTTTTTTCACTTCGGTAGTTCGATCCCCTCACTCCGGTGGTTTGCTCCCATCACTCCGGTGGTTTGCTCCCATCACTCCGGTGGTTCGGTCCCTCCACTCCGGTAGTTCGGTCCCCTCACTCCGGTACTTTACTTCTCTCACTCCGACGGTTCACTTCCTTCGGTTAGACAGTTCGCTTCCTTCAGTCAGACGGTTCGCTTCCTTCAGTCAGACGGTTCGCTTCCTTCAGTCAGACGGTTGGCTTCCTTCAGTCAGACGGTTGGCTTCCTTCGGTCAGACGATTGGCTTCCTTCGGTCAGACGGCTAACTTCTTCTAACTTCTTTCGATCCGACTATTCCGATATTTTGCTTTTATTATTGATTAGTGATGTCCAACGATTTACTTCCCTCAGTCCGACTAATTCGCTTTTATCATTGAATATTTCATTCCCTCAGTCCGACTAATTCGCTTTTATCATTGAATATTTCGTTCCCTCAGTCCGACTAATTCGTTTTTATCATTGAATATTTCGTTCCCTCAGTCCGACTAATTCGCTTTTATCATTGAATGTTTCGTTTCTTCAGTCCGAGAGTTCGCTTTTTTTATTGATTAGTGACAATGAACGCATTTTCTATGGTTTTCTAATTGTTACTTTGCGTAATATATTTTGAATATAGATTAGGAAAAGTTTTTTGGCAGTTTGCCAATTTAATTGTTCAAATTGTTCAATTCAATTTTTTTAAGGCTTAAGTTTGGCAGTTTAATCAAACTTTTACAAACAGTAACAGCATGGATTATAGGCGAGTAAAGTGTGACAAAATTGCTTCTTAATTTTTCCTCAAGTAGATGATCATGATATTTCATCCATTGTTCATTTTTCAGCTTCATAATGCGGTAACTGTTAAATTTGAAAATAATTTTTAATCGATATGCTCGAATTGATGTTGCACCGAGCGACACAATAGTTGATATGATCATGAATACATTGAAGCACCGATAACTATAATTTTATAATTAATTTGTTAAATTACTGAAATGATATTGAAAGGATGTGATTGATGGAAATAGTAAAGAAGGTTAGTTTAAGGCTTTCATTTTGTTTTATAACTGAGATAGGTATTAATTTTAAATTAAACAATTGAATAGTAATATTATGTAAGTTAAATTAGATAATAATAGTATGTAGATTTTAAGGTTTTGTATAGTAATTGTTGATTAAAATGAAAGATTTATGTCTTTCAATTTTTAATGGAAACAAAAACATTTTTAGAAAAGCTGTTATCTTTATCAATTAAATAAACTTTTATAAAGCAATGTTCAGTGTGAAATGCAATTAAGTAACTTGTAAGTACATGGCATTTTTCAGAAAAAGTAGTTCTGGGTGCTTCTTCATAAAATTTGTCGACATTAGCAATATTTGTAAAAGAAGTAGTAAGAAGACGAGCAGGTTCACTAGTTGAAGTATGTTTTTTCTTTTTTGCTTATTTTATAATAAAATATTAGAGAAATAACTTTTATTTAGATTCAGACGATAATATATAATCGAAATTCGAAATCATGAAAGCTACTTTTTACAAATGAGAATGGTAGAGAATGGGTTTTTTTTAAATTTGATTGTTCCTGTCCTGTAACAGAGATCGAATCAAATGTAATTTTAAATGAAATAATATCAATTTGCAGTTACGTGAAACAAGAATATGAAAATGAATCGAAGATTGTTCACTTTTAACGATTAAGCAAGTTGAAAATGCCACTCTTTTCATTGGAACCTTTCTTTTTGAATTACATCTACAAATGATCTTGCATAATTAATTGGCCGATCTGTCAACGTCTGTTTGACAACTGCCGATTATATTTGACAGCTGTCTGTAAATTTCGAAGTAACTCGTCAAAAAAGAAAATGGAGGAAACCAGAATACTCTTCAATTCCGAACAATGCATTAACATCATGGAATGATGCTCCAATTTGTATACCGATGAGAAATTCCGTATTTTAGGCTCTCTGGTTTTGTTGCGCCTTTTAGGCCTTATATTGTTTATTGTTCGTAATTTTTTGTTTGCTATTGTTTCCGTTTATGGGAAAAGAAGAATTTAAAAATAACGAGAATAAAAAATGATAAAATAAAGAAAAAATAATGAAAAAAAAAGAAAAAGAAAGAAGAAGAAAAAGATACTAAAAGAAGAAACGAGGAAAAGATATTAAAAGAAAAAAGTAAAAAAAAATCAACAAAGAGAAAAAAAGGAAAAAAATTGGAAAAGATAGAGAAAAATAAAAAAAATAAATAAATAATAAACAGAAAAGTAATCTAAAGATGAAAAGAAAAAAAGCAAAAAAACAAAGAAGGCAATTAAACATTTGATTGTAAAATATGCTTATTTAAATATCAATTGTAAAGAAGTTTTAAAGGCTTTAATAGATAAGTTTATTTTTTACTGGGATCATTGAAGTACTTTAATTGTGTTAGGGATTACTCGCACTTGTTATTGATTATGAATGATGATTTTGTAATCTTACCTCATTTACTTTTTTGTTATATTCTTGTTTCAGTAATTTTTGTTTCTGCAGTTCACTGAGTTAGGGAAGAAGTTAATTTATTACCAGCGATCGTTGTAAAATTGAAATTTGTTCGATTTTATTTTTTAAAATTGCTGATAAGATTAAATTAGAGTTGTTGGAGGGGCTAATTACTCGATATAACTAAGTACATCCGTTTTATTCATGAAGTGTTCTGGAATCAAATTCACTTTGTGTAGTATAGTTAAGTTTGATCATATTGGAGTATAGTGTGACAAAATTCATTCATGACTTTCCTTTTAAACTGATACGGAAATTGCGAAGTTGAAGAGTTCAAATTGTATTTGCATGCCCTTTCCTGCAATTTTCTACTGGATATTGAAGGTTAAATTGAGGGTCGTTTCTGACGAATAGCTTATATATTTTTTTTTGATTGCTTGCAATTCTTGATGTTTATTATGTCTGATTCTTACAATTTTTACTAGATATTGTAAATTGAAGATTGTTTCTAACGAATAGCTTGTAAATCTATTTTTGTTTATTTGCAATTTCAAATGTTTGTTGTTCTCGACTATTGGGAGTGAAATGAACTGGAAGCAACAAAACAAGAAGTAGCTAACAAAATAACGAGAAAGGAAGTAGGAATAGAAGAAAAAAATCAGAGCGAAAAAAGAGAAGAAAGGAAAAAACGAGAATTGTATTATTTTAGTAATTTCTGTTGCTTTTTTTGTTTGAGATTACTTAACCGAGGAAATTAGGTTACTTAAGCAATGTTGCTTACTCCCTTTTTTATAGTCTCTTCTTTTGTTTTTACAACTTTTGTCTGTTATTGTTTCCATTTACAGCAAATATGAAGCAAAAAAAAAATAAATGAAAAAAATTGAAAATAAAAAATAAAAAAATGAAAAAATAAAAAAATAAAAAAATAAGAAAAAGAAAAGAAGAAAAAAAAATGGAATGAGAAAATGAAAAATCAAAAGAAAAAAGAATGAAAAGATGAGAAAGAAAAGAAAAATGAAAAAGAAAAAAAGAAAAAAATGAAATAAAATATATAAAAAAAAGTAAAAAGGAAACAAAAAAAGAGGAATTGTATTTGCTTTGATAATGTTTGTTAAGCTGTAATTTCGATTTTAATATTGATTGTGAAAGTGAGTTATTACGTAATCCGTTAGATGATTTTATGATTATTTTGGAATACTCGATTTATGATGAAAATTCCTGAACATAGAAGTATTTCACTGATTTTAGTTATGAGTTTAACTTTTACTAAATGGTTAATTTTAGGTTTGTATAGAAAATGACAGGACAGGTTTTGCCAATTAAGCTTAAATTTACTATGCACTATATTTTCGTGTTTTAAAGGAATATTTAAATTGAAATAGGAGAATAGGAAATAGAAGAACAAAATTAAATTTAAAATCGAATTATTCCACTGAAATTATGCTTTCATATTTTAAAGGAATATTTAAATTTCAATTTACATAGTCTTATATAGGACGATTTTTTAGCACTTTTTGCTTCTTTTTTCTTTTCTACCTTGTTTCTCCGGTTTCTCTCTTTGCAACAGGTAAGAAAGAAATACATATCGTATTTAATAATATCATTTCCAGATTATGTTATTATTCGATAATATCTTATCCTGACAATATCATATCCAGATAATATCCAGGTATTTTCTTTAAACTTTTGGTAACGATTTTTTTTTTTCTTTATCGATCTTTAATTTTAGAAATTCTATTTATTTTAATTTTATACATTATCTTCATGTATTATTAATAAAATAATTTCACTTTTTGTGTTTAATAGAGTTTTTTTCATTCGAGGATGGTTTAGGCAATTCTAGTTATATTTTGCTATAATGTCCGTAACGTTGTGGGACTAGTGGAAAAAAAATGTAGAACAAATATGATATACAAAATAGAAGTCTTTAGATGTATTTTATTGATAAATTTTGAAAAAATGAGTTGGAACATAAGAATTTAATAGCTATTTTCAAGTAATTCAAATTTACAGTCACTATAAATCAAAATGAGTGAGTTTTGATATATGCATAATTCAGCCATTCAGTAGTATTTTCTGTTAAGAAACTTCTCGAAATATTTTTTACCATAATATTTATCACATAATCAAACCTAATAATTGAACTAAAAAATTCTCTTATGGAAAAATTTTCGATGATCCATCATTTGTTATAAATGTAAGAATACTTAATGTTGTCTGTAGTTGTCACATTCTCATTACAAAAACTGTTTTATAGAATTTATTCCGTTTATCCTTCCTCGGTTCCAGTATGTAAATTTCTTTAGCTTAATTCCCTCTAGTTCTAGAAACTAGAAGTTTAAACTTTATGTTCAATTGTTGTCTAAACGTTTCCTATTTCCTTCTAAATAATTTAATTCAGCTATTCCATCAAATGATTAATCTTACATTTTTTTTCCTTCTGTTAGACTCATGCGTAAAATCATTCTTTCTCTCAGTAATCTTGATATTCAACCTAATCCTATTAATATGCTTCTTTTTAAGTAATAATTTCAATACACGATTTGTTCTATAAAAATCCTTATTGCATCATTGTATTGTTCCATATCCTATTTACAATTGAATTGTATGTATTTTGCTGTATCATAAGGTATAACGACATGATTACGTGGCACTGGCAGGAACGTGTACGTCGTAGAAGATTTTCTACTCGATACGGAGATCTTTTTGCACACGAATTGGGTAAAAGATGGTTTGATTCACATAGTCGGATAACGGCGCACAACCTCTCTAAATCGTGATCATCTTGAAGCAAAACTTACTGGATAGAGTATCGCAATCCTGGAGTTGGTACTCTATATTTTATCTCGATTCCTGACAATTCACATCCACGAGTGACGGCTGATCTCCTCGATCGACGGAAATATGGAGGATAAGGAGAGGGTCGCTTGAGGAAATTGGAATTTATGGGATTACGAGCGATTCTAACTGGAGTTAGAGTAACTCAACTCGTCATTAAAACTGGAATTCCTTTGAAACACAAAGGTAATATTATTAGTCAGATTCTCGATGCGCATTTTTCGCGACGCAATGGAAGAGAAGAGAATGGTCAAATTCTCAATTCAATATATTTCAAGAAGATGCAATCCCATGCACATAGCTACAAAAGGATTACC